>JAYEVB010000542.1:0-37335 GCA_036346415.1 Raddia guianensis | reverse complement strand
CACTGTGCTAGAGCTCCGCCTTCCGCCGCCTCACGCCAGCAACAGAAGTTATAGGCGCTTGTTTTGCAATCAAGGGCCATCAGCCTTAAGTACTTTCGCCACCAAATTTTCGAATCGTTTTCTAACAGCATCTTTCTAAGGCTAAGCTTCACCGATCGCAAAAGCTTTAGACAGTAGCTTTTCGTTGAAAGCGAGCGCTTTTCCTCGCATCCGGGTTACTTCAACCCTTATGGCCTCTTTTGCGAACCGACCTCTAGACATCGCGGTATGAGAACTTAGCTTCCTAAGTGGTCTAGTCACTGGTGCCATTGCTGCATTGCTTAGACCGAGCCGACACACTGTGCTAGAACCCGCTTTCCGTCTCGCTTTCACCGCCTAACCATGAGTCGAGGCGCCGTCTGGAATTAAGGCCATTCGCTTTGAGTACTTTTTTCACGCCACCTTTCAACTAATGCTTTCTAATGACTTGAGGCGAAAAAGAAACAGATGCCCACAAGGAGACGTAACTTATCTCTTATTGAAGATGGCTTTGTACAACGCAGCCTCGAGGCGAAGCGTGAAGGAAGAAGACTCGCCGCTGGCTCCAAAGGAAGGCTCAAAAAGAAACTTGGATCTGCTACGCTACGGTAGAACTTCCTCACCGCCGACGCTCCAAGTGTTCGCCAATCTCGCGATCGGCCCTCGAATGCGAGCTCGACCGAGCTCAAGGAGATCGAGACCACCTTGAAGGGGCCTCCCATTGTGGGAGATAGCTTTGTTGCGCCTCGCCGCACTTGATTTTGCGTAACGAGGTCGCCTAACGCTGTTCTCACACACACCCGCTTGCTTGATAACGCACATTGCCGATACTTGGCGTCCCGATCGCCGCTCTTCTTCGGATCTCTCCAGAGATTCACTTCATCCCGACGCCGGTCGTGGTCTTGGTTCGCCAACGCCGCCACTTTGGGGAGCCAAGGCGAGCTCGATGGGAGCACCGCCAGAGCCATACACTAGAAGAAGGGGTCTCGCCGTGGCTCATGGGAGTTGTCCGCAGCGCCCACAATACGGGAACTTCTCCGCCCAGCCGCTGTGCCGCTTCTCCAGCGGTCTAACGCCTTGTCTTGAGCCCTTTGAGTACTTCCGTCTCGCCGCTTCCACTTGCCCATTGCTCTTCTGACAAGAACGAGGCAAAGCACGCCTTGGTACCCAACTCTTCGCACCAGCCTTGGAAATCGCGCATGGAACCGAAAGCCCGTTGTCAAGATGATTCTCATGGCGACATCGAACCGACGAAGATGCTCCTCATAAACTTGATAGCCATGCGATGTGATCGCCGGACCGCGAGGCTTCAACCCACTTAGTGAACTTGTCGATGGCGACGAACAGATGAGTATATCTTGCCGCCAAGGAACGGGCCTGTATGTTTAGCCCTGCATCCGCGAACGCCGTGAGAGCGAATGGTTTGCGCACTGGGCCGGCTGGTGGATCTGCTTAGCATGAAATTGGCACGCTTCGATCTCCTCACCACCTTTCGAAGGCATCCCGAGGGCAAGGGTGGCGTAATAGAAACCGTCAATGGCGAAAGCCTTTCCCAACCAACGCCTAGCCTCCGCAATGGCTCCTCGCACATGCCTCCAACGCCGTTAGATTTTTGATTTTTTGACGAGGACGGGTTCGCGAGCCACCGACGGGCGACATCCGCGACGCACTTCGCCTTAAGAGCTCGGGCCCACCTCCTCGGCGGATAACTTCTTCGGCGCTTCCACCGACCGCTTCCCGACCTTCGCGATGACCGTCGCGCGCCGGGAACGCCGCCAATTTGTGCTCAATCACTTCGGGGACCCCAGCCATGTCGGACGGTTGCCACGCAAAACACGCTTGCGTTGGATCGAGGAAGGAGACGAGCGCCTTCCTATTTGGCGCCGAGAGGCGCCACCCGAACGGTTCGCTGGTCTCGACCATCGCCAGGAGACCGCTTAACCTCCGCGGACGAACCGGGAGGCACGGGTCACGGAGGAGCTCCCAAAGTCGGCTCGCCTTCAGCACCGACGCTTCGCCAGCGAGGGCGTTCTTGTCGCAGCGGAGCGCCCGGCGTCCACTTTAAACGATGGGCCGGGCCGGCCCCGGATCTTCACCACCATGTACGATAGTGGCACACCGCCATGAACCTGGTCACGCCGCCGACCTAGTATGGCGCTAGGAGGTCAAGTCCGCCACCTTGAACTCGAGCATCTCGCGCGGAAGTTGCTCGGAGCCCGAAGGTTACCGGAGATCGATGTTCTCCAGCCGGACGGACTCACCTGCGCCGATGTCAAGAATGGGAGCTGCTAAGCTCCGCCGCCGATCTCGAGCGCCACCGCGACCCGGCGCGACAGAGGTTGAGGAACTCCTCCGCCTACCAAAGACCCGCCTCTAGCTTTACATTCCGGACCGCGGGTGCAACCACGATCGGAGATGCCCAGGTCGGCAGATCGCTGGGTGATCGGCCCGACTGAACGCGATCGCCGCTTCCGACCACACCACCGCTTCATCGACCCAAAGCCGGGCACGGTGGCGACACTCTCATCGCACGCTTAAAGCTAGCGGGACGGATAGGTGGTCAACCGCCAGGATGACGGGAAACCTCGCCCGCCGAAACCAAGCGGCCGCCTCTGCTCCTTGCCATCACGGACGCTCGCCGCCGCTGCTCGTGGACTCGCTTTGTCCACCATTTTGTCGACGACATGGCAACCGCCAAGTCGGGAGTTGTTGCGGAATGGGACAAGAGGGCCTTCCGTCCCCACTCACGGGCGGCGATTTCGCTTCTTCGCACACGGGGCCGTCATACCACGGCGATCGCTATAGCCGCTTTCGCCGCTTCGGGACCGTGATCACGGCAGCGGCCATGACCTCCTCCTTTTTCGCCTCGCCACCCATTGTGCGGCTTGGTCGCGTCGTCGTCAGCCGTTGCCAGCACGGCCAGGCGCCATGACCTGCCCGTCCTCGCCGCTTTGCGCTTTTTCTTGTCCTGCCGCGGGTTCTCGAGGTTCCGGCCGCCTGCACTGCCCCCGCCAGGTACCGGGCGGATGCGAGCTCATCAAGGGCGACTTCAGCGCTAAGGTGAAGAGCTCCTCCGCTGCTTTGATCTTAAGGTGGCCATCTTCTTTGACCTTGGGGTCTCGGGCGCCTTTCCCGAATGCCGTGACCACGGCGGCCGATGGAGATGTCGTGATAGTGTTATGGACCTGACCGCCGAATGTAGTCGCAAGAACGACTCTCCTTTCTTCGCTTCCACGCTAGGAGGTCGCCTTCACCCCGGCCGCTCAAGGTGCCCTGAAGTTGGTGACGAAGAGCCCGAGAGCTCCTTCCATGACCCCACGGACCAAGTGTTCATGAGCCACGAGCTGGTTCACGGTGAGGACCGCGGGGAAGTAGTTCGCCGTAACCTTCCCCGACCCTCCAATGGCACTGCATTACCGTCAGATAGATCTGCAAAACTCATCGTGGTTGGTGGAGCTGTCAGATTTTCGGATGGGGGCCGGACGAACCGTTCGCCATCGGACGCGGGCGCAGCCTTCCTTAGAAAAGGCGCTGCACTCCAACGCCGGAGCTCTCGCCTCGGACGCCGTCTCGCCTCGCCGCCTCTGCCGCTTAGGCGGCGCCAAGAAGCGCCACCTCACCGCCGGGCAGCTCTGGGAACCTCTTTGTTGGTCTCACAAGACGGCGGCGACAACACGTCGCTGCCGCGTCATGGGAGCTTGTCACGCAGTCTTCTCCATGCAGCAAGTGGCGGTCCTCCGATGGGACCGAGATCGCGCCACCAGACGCGCGCTCTACCGAGCCCTCGTAGGGTCGCTGCGCTTTGTCGTTTGGCCCCGCCTCACCAGAGATTCGCGAGAGGAGCGCGAGGGCAACAAAGAACGGAGGACGCGAAACGCCGGCCCCGCCTCGAACTTGCACCACGCCGGGCGGCGCGACGAAGCGGGCCAAGTTGGCTAACCACGGCCCGCCGGGAGTCCGGAGTTACCGAACCGTGGGTTTTCCAAAGAAGGCCCTCGCCGCTGGAGGTTCTGCGTCGGAGTGCACTTCCAAGGCCAGCGCCGCTTAGCTTGGCCGAGGCGGCCGCTTCCGCCAGGGCTCCAACCTCGGCGGCGGCCACCGCCGGGCGATTCACCGCTATCGCTGCCGACTTCGCTCACGCGGCTCTAGCGGCCGCTCGCCCATCGCGATCGCCGCCCGCCATCGCCTCAAGAAAGGTCAAGAGCTTGAACTGATGCTAGCGCCCCTACTCGCGCCATCGACGGGCGTGGTTCTCCGCTCAACCATCGCGATCACACCTCGGTCGATTTCTAGTTCGCTAGCTAACCTCGATCAAGCTCGATCCGATTTGAGCGCCGGGCACAACAAGGAGCGATTTCAGATTTACCTGTGTTCGACTCTCGGGGTAATAGTCCTACTCCCGCCGAGCCTTAGCTCTTTCTCGATTGTGGTTGAATGGGAATGTGTTTACAGAGTGCTCTCAATGCACGAACACTTCGTGGATCGTGTGTTCAGATGCCTCCTCCTTTTTTTTTTTCTCCTCTCTCTCTCCTCCTTTATACAAGCTTTGGGTGGAGAGAGCCGAGGAGTAGGCAAGATAAAGGTTTCAAGATAATCGACAAGACACGACAGAAGAGACGTAAAACATGCCGCTTCACGCACGCCAGCCCGCTCAAGGTTTCGCAGGGCCTCTCGACCAAGCATAGTCACACCGGTGAGTCTCAAGGGCCCCGCCTCGCCCTCCCGACACGGCGGCCTCCTCAAGCAAACCTTCTCTCGGTCAATTCTTCACA
Organism: Raddia guianensis; assembly: GCA_036346415.1. Lineage (NCBI taxonomy): Eukaryota > Viridiplantae > Streptophyta > Magnoliopsida > Poales > Poaceae > Raddia > Raddia guianensis. Next base: position 32,545 of record JAYEVB010000542.1, on the reverse strand, counting down.
CATAGGACAACCGCCGACTGCAAGGGTCACCAGAATGTAATCATTTCTTCCTCTCGCCTATCCGCTGCAGGTCTCATTAAATGCGCTCTGTCTTCAGAGCAGGGGAGCCTTCGTCCCAAGACTCCTTCGCAATGCCTCGCTGGGCGGGCCTCGCCTGCCTGGGCCTCGCCTGTCTTCGAGGGCTCGCCCACGACCCGCCAGCGCGGGCCCCGCCACCGCTGGAGGGGCCCACGCACCACGCTCGGGCGCTGGGCCTCCTGCCTTCGAGAGGCTTCCGCCGACGCACTGGGCCTTGTTTCGCCTGGACGACGCGGGCCCTCCCGCCTCCTGAGGGGCACGCCCACGCTTGGGCCTTGTCGCCTCGGCCGACGCGGGGCCTTCCTGCCTCGAGGGGTTTCCGCTTACGCACTGGGCTTTGTTCGCCTCACCGACGCGGGGCTCCGCTGCCTTCCTAGGGCTTCCGCCACGCTACTGGGCCTTGCTCGCCTGGCCGACGCTGGGCCCTCCTGCCTCCTCGAGGGGCTTCCGCCATCGCTGGGCTTTGCTCGCTCGCTCGACGCTGGGGCCTCCCCACCTCCTCGAGGCTTCGCCCACGCCACTGGGCCTTGCTCGCCTGGGCTCGACGCTGGCCCTCCCGGCCTCCTCGAGGGCTTCGCCCACGCTGGGCCTTGCTCGCCGGCCGACGCTGGGCCTCCCGCCTTCCTAAGGCTCTTGTACCCCTAGATTTATTACACCGACAAGTTTTACTGACCTTCGCCTAAAAACCTCCAACAAGGGCCGACACTCAGAGTGGTTCTATCAGGCTAACCGCCCTCCATTTCTTCCGTCCTTTCTCCCATGAGTGCCCCACACCTGGCTCCCTCCCGGTCTTCTCTCCGCCGATGACGGGAAGCCAAGTGAAGGAACTTTGTTCTTCTCCGCAGAAGCAATCATTGGTTGACCGGTAAGGGTAGTGGAACTACACCCAACATCGATTCCACCATCAAGGAGAGGGTCCATCTCGCTTTGAGTACTGGGCCCCAAGATGCCACTCGAAGCCGTGAGAACCTTACGCAGGGAGATCATCAATGAGCGGGTGAGCTTTTTGTTCCGGTTCGAAATAACTCATGAATGCCCGACTTCATACCATTTGGGGTACTTGCACCAGCCGTAAGGAAGAGATCCTTCTCAACTCAACCACTGCTTGTCGATGTAGAGTCGAATTAATGTGATTTAATATGTCGCAGGGCGTGAGGCCTTCTTTCCACCCCCCGTCCCGAGGCTCCGCCCCAAGGAGGCACTGCAAGCGCCGCTGAAGGCTCGACGAGTGCTCCTCCCGACAAAAAGGCAGGGGTCGCCCAGGGACTCGACGAAGACGATGAAGAAGATGACACCGCCCCGCTTTTTCCTCACAGCCGCTTAGCGGCGGAAAGTCGCACCCGCCAAAGCCACAGAGCCACAGAGCCTCCGCCACGCCACCACACACCAAGGCCAAGGTTTAGGGCGAAGAAACCTCTCGGCTCAGCCCGAGTGGTTCGGGCATGAAATTCAAGATGAAATACGTCCCGTCACATAGGTATTCTTTCGTGACACCATAAGTTCATGCTTTGTAAAGACATATGTCTTGAAAGGTCATCAAATGCTTGTAGGAAACCAATGAAGGATGATGAGCCGCCAAGCTCCAAGGACTCGGCTAAACCCACTGCTGCCGCCAGACTTCTCGCCCATCTCGCCACGAGCCAACCTCGCTGGCCAAGGGGAAAATCCTAACTCCAGCTCCAGTGAGCTTAGAGCCAGAGATCGAGGAGATTCCTCGCCCTTCCGCCAAGACACACACTCCTCCCTTCCGATTGAAATGGCGGAAGGAGATGGAGGGCTACGAGGTCGACGACGGGCAGGAAGCCGAAGAGTGGGAGGTCTTGGACCAAGTAACCGCCATTCAAGCCGAGATATACAAGGTAAACTTCTCTTTCTCGCTATGAATCCTTATCCCGCACGAGGGCATTCCACTAACCTTCCTCCCTTCTCCACGCAGCGCATGAAGGAGAGGTCGAAGCAGAAGACCCGATGCATGGAAAAGACGGCTGGCGAGCTGAAAACGCCGACGACGAGTTTGACAACGCTACAGATGCCACCAAGCTTGACAATACCGCTGCCGGATCGAAGAACTCCACCGCGAAGTCACCGAGCTCCGATTTCGCCATGTGGAAGAGTCCAACATAAACAGAGGTATAGACCCCAATCCATGCTAAATCTCTGAGAAGGATGTTTCATACGTGATGATCTTCAATGGTTGCCGTCGAGTGTAGCTTTGGAGGCGAGGCAGAAGGCACTAGAGGAGGAAGTCCGCCAAGCCAACGCTCGAGCCGAGGGGTCTGCTAAAGAGTTGGAAGGTAACTTTCCCGACTGGCTCTCCCTGGCTCAACCTCATTGAAACCCGACTGACATGCCTCACCCGACTGGTCGCGTAGAGCTTTGCCACCGAACCACAACGGGAATTGCTCCAATAATTGAATGCCTTTATCCAGACGAGGAGCCGCCGAACGATCCTGACCTCCTGGTGGCCCATCTCGACGCCCTTCCTGAGTGGATCAAGGTCTTCACCCGGGAGGCCGCAATAACATGCACTACCAAGGCTCGCCATCGCAAGTCAAACTTCCCACGCCTAGATTGGCGGTTGCAAGGATGGGTTTGCTTGCTCGGAGGAGGAGGCCGTTGCTCTGTTAGAGAAAGTTCATCCGACTGCTGTTCAAATAGTTGGTCAATTGGACTTGTAATTATGCTTGTAATAGAAACTTTTGGTTGATCCCTAGTATCGGCGATCCGACTTATCCAAATAATACATGTTATCCTTTTTCATGAAACACATCCGCCGACTGGTCCAGCCCCCGAGTGATAGGAAGTAGCACTTGACTTTCTTCCTACACAGCTGCGAAGTAGCTAAACATTGTTGCTAGGATGTAAAAGCGCCATTACTCAAGAATTTTCAGACACTAATGCGATCAACACGCAGTAGAGAAAACAACTTTATTGATGAGATAGGGTGCGTTGACTCAAGACACTATTTAGTAGCCCTCGACTTCATCGCTTGGTCGCTTACTTACCAAGTAGCAAGTCAAAAGAAGGGAAACTAATTACACAAATGCTGCTTGGATACAAGAACTAAGGGAAAACGACGAGTCGCCGATGTTCCGTGTGTTGGGCACTTCAGATCCATCTTCACGCTAGCCGATAAGCCCCCAAGGGTCACATCACCGATCGATAGGGGCCTTCCCAGAGGGGAGAGTTTATGCTCGTGCTTCGATTCCTTCAAGGACCAGATCTCCTTGAGGATGCACGGCCCTCGCACGCTATACCGATGGTAGCGACGCAGCCCTGCTGGTACTTTGCCTACTGGATCAATTATGCTTCCCATGCTTCCTCGAGCCGATTGAGGTCTTCACACTTGCTTCATCCGACCGACATCGTCAGAATCGCAACCCGAGGAGACCGAACTTCAATTCAACCGCAGACTGCTTCGAGTCAGAACTAGGAAAAGGGTGTCCGCCAAAGGGCTCGGCTTAGTTGTTCTAAGCCCCTGTGAGCACCGAGGGCAACTCTTAACCCAGCTGCTGCTATGCACGGCTTCAGCGCGATCGAAAATTCGGGCTTTGAGCCCTTGTAGCACCAATCCGCTGGCTCGCTCAACCCGTCTGCTGTTCTTGGGCGGGCCACCAATGCGTAGCAGATTTTGATGCCCAGCCTCGCCCCAATCTTGAAACTCGCGCTTTTGAACTGAACGCCGCTGTCGGTGATTATGCGATTGGCACGCCAAAACGCACAACGATGTCCCGGAAGAACTCGCGCTTTGGTCAGCCGTGGATGACAAAGAACCGGTTGGCTTCAATCCACTTGGTAAACTTGTCAATGGCGATTTAAGAGGAGAGTGAATCCGCTTTGCGCCGCTTGAGGGGGCCCACCATGTCCAGATTGCGACGGCGAAGGGCCAAGAGATCGGAATCGCTCAGAGATCTTGCGCCAAAGATGTGAATCGCTGCATGTAAAAATCGACACCCATCACATCTCAGATACTATATCTTCCAGATCCGCGGACCGCGGTTGGCCGAAAACCCCTGCCGATAGGCCTTGCCCACTGCAGTGCTTGCCGCCAAGGATGCCCGCGACTTCAATGGATTTCGTTGAGTAGCTCTTCGCTTCTTGCTCGATATGTAACGCCTTAGTACCGGAATCGCTCAAAAGCTCGCCCCGACTACCTTATAGCTTTTGCTTCGCGCAGATGCACTCGTTAGGCTTCGATCCCGATGTCGCCATCACGAAGAAGATAATCTAAGTAGGGCCGAGTCCATCCGGAGTATTGATAGTACCTCCGCATCGGGTTCTCGACCGCTTCTTGATCTTCCCCGCCGCAGATGGTAGCTTGATCGACGGCGCCAGTAGCTCCTCGGACGAAGACACCACTCGACCCGGGCCCGAGTGATCCTATCCGCGCTTATCTCGCTCACGCTTCGTTGTCGCGCGCGAGCACGTGAGTAAGCTCCAATCATTTAACTTGTCTCTAACTTGCTAACCTCTTGGCAATAGACCGCATGTCGCCGCCAATACAAGACCACCTTTTGGACTTGGTTGACCACGAGTTGAGAATCTCCGCATCATTAACCGCTGACACCGAGCGATATGGCGGCGCGAGACCATGGATGAGTGCCTCAGACTCGGGCGGCGTTGTTGTCGACGGGGAACAATATCCGAGGACGAGCGTAGCTTCTTCCAATGGCAATATGATCAAAATCCCAGCCTCAAGGCCACCGAGCATGAGGGAACCATCAAAGTACATTGTCCAAGACTCGAGATTATCCTTTGTCAGCTGGGTTTGGTCATTCACTGGCGATTTAAGTCGGCCAACGCTGAGACTTAATGGCTAGTTGAGGCTTGAACTTTATTTCAAAGGTTCCAAGCTCGACTGCCCACTTGGCAATCCTCCCAGTGGCCTCATGATTATGAAGTATGTCTCCAACCAGGAACGGTGACCACCAAATTTCATGCTCTTGAAAATAATGCTTGAGCTTCAAGCGATGTGAGTAACACAAGATACGTAAGCTTTTGGACTTGTGGGTACTTTATTTTGACTCGCCAATACCTCGCCACGGTAGATCGGACGCTGATTTTGAGGGAGCTCCTCCTCATCTCGCTTCCACCACCAAAGCTACTGTTGATGACGTGAGTCGTCAGGCCAATGTAGAGCAAGAGGGGCTCTTGGGCATGGAGGGACCAACACCGCGGTGGTGTGGAACCTCTTCGATCTTCAAAGGCCCGCCAGGCTTCCACCGTCCCAATCGAAAATCGCCTTGTCGGCGAAGAGCCTAAAGAAGGGCATGCCTCGCCCCCCGAGTCGGGAAACGAATCGGCCGAGTGCCACGATGCATCCAAAGGAGCTTTTGCACATCTTTCGGTTGGCCGAGGCTTCATCTTGAGGATGGCACCAATTTTCCGGATTTGCTTCGATCCTCGATTGAGATGATGAACCGGTAGTTTACTGCACGGAACCCCAAAACGCACTTCGATTTAGCTTCATCCGAAATGCCCTTAGGCTCGAATGTCTCGGCCGATCTGTTATGAGATCCCTCTCGATTTGGTTTTTATGACGACGCCGTCGACATATGCCTCCACGCTATGCCCGAAGTTGAGTGTGAAACACACCAGATAGTGCGCCGATAAGTCGCTACCATTGCTTTTTCAACCCGAATGGCATTGTGATATAGCGTAGCGCCAAGGGCGAATGAACGACGCTTTGATGCGCTTTCCTCCTTCAGTCGATCTCGATGATAGCCTGAATAGGCATCCGTAAAACTCGTGAGCTCGCGACCGGGCGATGGAATCCACCACTTGTCGACGCGGGGATCCCGAAGGATCCTTGGGACACGCCTTTGTTAAGGTCGGTGTAGTCGATACACATACGCCATGTCTTGTTCTTCTTCCGCATCAGACCGGATTGGCAAGCCACCGGTGATACACCTCTTTGATGAACCGAAAGCAGCCAGCAATTTGGTGATCTCACCCTTATGGCGCCCTTCCGATCCGGGTGAATCTTCGTAGGCGCTGCTTGACGGATTCGCTTTTCGCTGACGGAAGAGAGTGCTCGATCACTTCTAACACCGGCATGTCCGGAAGGCTTCCAAACGAACACATCCCAGCTGGGTCCGGAGGAAAGTGACGAGCGCCGCTTCCTATTTGTTGCCGAGCCTCGTTCCGATCACGGCCGCTTTTGGCTGGTTGGACGGGTCCAGCAGATCTTCTTAGTTTCTTCACCGCTTGATGGATGGTTTGGCCTTCTTCTTGGCGGGACGCCCCTTCCTCCTCAAGGCTTGCGACCTCCAATGGATCTTCTCCATCTCAAATAGATGAATCGAGTGCTCGCGCTTATCTCGCAGCTCATTGCCGCAGAGCGTGGATCTGCTTAACGTCACCGTGAGGGTGATTACACCGCTGGGACCTCGCATCTTTAAGACGAGATAAGTGTAGTTGGGAACCGCCATGAATTTGGCAATCCCCGCCTTCCCAAGATAGCATGATATGCCGCCTCAAAATCGCCACCAAGCTTAGGCTCGGCCCTATAATTCTCCTTGGTCCCAAACGTGACCGTAGGGAAATCTGTCCTAGTGGTATCGCGGACGCCCCGGGATTACCCCTGTGGAACGGAGATGACCCTTGCCGTAGCTCGAACGTGATTTTCATTTGGTCGGGTTTTGACGAAAAGGACGTTAATCCCGCCCCGCCATCGATCAGACCTTTTAATTTGTTCCTTGAACGACCGGATCCAAAACCGGATACCTCCTGTGGAAGGCAATCCGATCCGTGGTCCGCTCAATCGAAGGTGATGGGCACTTCGACCAGCGCAAGTATTGCGGAGTTGGGGCATGATAGCGTTGATCTCCGAGTGGTAAGCTTCGCTCGCTGGACTCGCACGCATCGAGCCCTCAAGATATAGCTGATTTCTCGCCATTCCGGTAATTCCATCGGGTTTCGCCTTGACCGCCTTTGGCGATCGGGTTGAGTTTCAAAGAACTTCACCGGATAAGGCGCTTTGGCGTAGTGTTTACCTCGAGGATGGAAGGACATACCAAATCCATCACTTTTTTGTAGTCGTTGTCGCTGGGGGCTTAGGTCGGTAACGCCGACGCTGGCGCACCATCTCGCCTCCTTTCGCTTTATCCTTGGGCTTGCCTTTGTTCATCGTTAGGCTTTTTCTGGGGCCTCCGCCGGTGCCTCCGCGGTGATTTGCGATGGCCTCCTCGCCAAATTTCTCCGACCGCCATCGTGAACATGGCTTTGAGATTACGCGGGGTCCCGGTCATCTCGCCGATTAACTCCTCGGATTTGCACCCGCAAGAAGGCATCAATGACTGCTTGTTCAAACATCCCGGATCTCATTCTTCTTCTTAGTGAAGCGCTTGATGAACTCACGAAGAGTTTCGCTTCTTGCGCTTATGTAATCGCTCCAATCTCCCATCTCTCGCTGGCCATACATAGGTCCTTGAAATTGGCGATGAATCGCTTCCTCGAGGTCGCCCCAAGACTCGAGTAGAGTTCTCTAGAGTCCCGCTAGCTGTGTCTGGGCGGTTAGTCAAAGCGACCGCAAATAGTTCGCCATGACTTTCGATCACCTTCGCCACGATCGCTAAGGCATAAACTCGCAGCCAGCTTTTTTGATCCTCTCGCCATCGAACTTGTCGATGCCTTTTGAGGTTAAAACCATCCGCCAAACCACTCGGCGGAGATCCGGTGAAGGCCCGACCTTCCAGCTGGTCGGGTCGCCCGCTACTGGGATCTATCGCGACGCCCCGCCGCTGGCCTTGGCGCCGCCTCGGCGGTGGTCACGCCATCGGGCGGTGTTTCGCCCGATCGCCGTTGCGACGGATATGGTGGCCACGAGTCTCGCTTATCGTTACCACGCCCCGCCACGGGCTTCGGCGTCTTGACGAGATCACGGGCGGGCGATCGTGTGAGTCACCGCCGCCGAGGCTCGAGCCCGGCTTCGATTAGCGGTAGATCGATCGCGAGCCGAGGCGGTCGGAGGCGGTATTGCCTCGTTTCGTTGTATGGCCGCCATCTCCACCATGGCCGCCGCCGAGCAAGGGCCTCGGATACATGGGCCGCCTTCGAGTTGCGCGCGATAGTCTCAAGAAGAGTCTTTGACGCGATGACGCTATTCGGGAGTGTTAGACCTCCGTCCTTAGCTTGACCGCCAGAAGCTCGTTTCGACGCCGCGCCATGAAAAGCGGTTGACGACGCGCGATCTCGGTCTTCCACTCGGCGAGAGTCCGGTCCGCCGCCACGAGAGCGGTTGCCTCAGTCTCACCGGTTGGGAGGTGGAGGATGATCCTCCGCCCGAGGACTAAAAACCTCACGATAGTTGCGTAATTTCAGCCTCCCGCCGGACTCAGAGTCATAAGCGGAAAGGCTAACTTGTTCGCTTTGTCCAATGGGTTGGCCACCGTTGATGACACCCACGAACACTGCCGAATCCGAGCGGGTTGACCCGACCGAATTAGCAGAGTGGTTTCCCGAGTGGTTATCTCTTGTCCGAATCCCTAGAGCAGCCTCAGGCGAAGCCGCTGGCAGGACTCCCGAGTCCGGAGAGAAATCCACTCAGGGATTCATAGACCTCATCGGGCCGAGGTTGTCCAGTCGGGTAGGCGATCTCATGGGGATCTTCTCGCCTCCTCGCCGAGGGGAACGGGCGAGGCTGCCGGCGGATCCTCCCAAGAAAGCACATGCGTAATTCTCCAAGCCGAAAGGCAATGGGTCCCGCTGATTGCGTACCTTCGGTTGAGCGATCTCCGCGGGGAGAGATGAAGATTGCCGGCCGCTTGGTGATGAAGTCCAGTGGCGCCAAAGCGAAGAGACTCTGACCTCATGTCGACGACGGCGATCTCGAAAAAGCCATCCGATCTGAAAACGATCTTGACGCCGCCCCTACCGGCGTAGTAACCGCCGACAGTGACTAATCGGGGGTCACCGCCGCAATGAATTTGTACGAGGGACGCTTAATCAAGAACCAAACCAGATGGGTAGCACAAGACAGGTTATATGTTCAGTCCCTCAACGGAGGTAATACCCTACTTCGGTTTCGATTATAGTTGATCAATATGCAAGATGCAAGATGATCAAGGTTATTGTGTATGCTTGATGATGATGACCAAGAAGATCTCTCCTTATTTACATCTACCCTCCCTTTATATAGTGTAGGGGGGCATAGGATTACAGAGCGTCATGTGTATATGGCAACTCTTTTCATATGATGTTACATGGTATGCGCCCATTGATCTGCTATTTACATGGGGATATACCATATCCTCTGTCTCTCTGCGCGCAAGGCACATGTAGCCCGAGCAATCTTCAACCCTAATCGGCCGACTCGTATCACCCCCATCCGTTCCCTTATGGGCCTTCTAGAGGATACCCGGGGCCCATGTAGTCCACACCGATTATCCCTTGGTAGGTCGGTTGTTCAACACTATATAAACAAGGCCTCTACGGCGTATAGAGGGCAAATCCAAGAGAACTTGACGCCAAGCCAGCACGACTTGAAGTTCAAGATCATGTATTACTTCCTGTACACACATAATCTCGCCGAGATCTGTTCGTCTCGTCGAGTTTCCCCCTCTTATAATCCTCTTTGATATAAAGAAAGGCTGGACGTAGGGTTGTTATCTCCCCGGAGAGGCCCGAACCAGGATAAAACCCTATGTCTCCCTGTTGCTTGCTGATTGCTGTTTGCCTTGCTCGACAAGTCTTCTATCTCCCTTTCTCAAGAACCTTAGTTGACTTGGGACCGATATCCCAACCGTCGACACCTCTGGGTACTCCTGTAACATTAAAAGAATAATAAACACAAAAGAGAATAAGATTGTACACCTAAAATAACATGATTGTCACATGATGATGACACAGTTACTTGCAATGGCGGCAAGAAGTATTTTAGCTGGACAGGGTTTGAGGGACAATCATAAAGTTGTGTTTGTCTTTAATGCAGTGATGCGGAAGGCACTCAACCGAATAAGCTATCTAATCTATAGGATGACGCGCGTATAGTCCGTCAACCTTGAAATGATCTTCCTCTCGCTCTTTTCTTAATATTATGGTCCATCTCCTGGTCCACATTGTCAAGGAGATAAAAATTCTCGGACCTGTGTTTTTACACAATATGTACCCTTTCGAGAGGTACATGGCTGTACTCAAGAAGTATGTTCGTAACCGGTCTCGTCCAGAAGGTTGCATTGCCCAATGTGTTGGCACAAAGGAGGTGATTGAGTTATGTGTCGAGTTACGCTCAAAGAAATTAATCCGCAAGCGAACGGATATCGCTTGTAGTTTTCACCAGGAGTATTCCTAGAGTTATCGAATCCACAGGGAACGAGGGTTTAAAGAGATAAACCTCTATATCTTAATTATTTAAAATACCAGCCAGTCTAGGTAACGGGGGGTTAGGATAAATGAATAGACCGAGAGACACACACACACGATAAATATTCACAAATAATGAGAAAGCTACACTAGCTAGATAGACAGCTGGGAGGACAACATGACAAGTTTAATAAGTTCACAAAGTCGTGTGATTCAGTTTACTGAGCGAGCTTAGGATATTCTAATAGTGGTACACTTGATATTCGTCGTCGGAGCTCGGACACTCACTACCACCCGCTATCCTGAATTGGAATCCCGAATGGTTATGATTGTTCCAATTTGGCTCTACTGGTCCAAAACCGGACGATGTGGGATACGCACGAGATACTTAGTATCTACGGATGGATAGGGCTGTCACCAACTACCACCTACCACATATACGTGGGCCTGTGTAAACCGAGTTAGTCCTAGTCTTAGACACCACGCCTCATGATTATTTCTAATCAATCTTCCTCGGTACTAAAAGAAGTTGATCTAGGTTCAATGCCTGGCTCTAACAGTATATGAGTGAGAATCTAAACTGATTCCAGACAAATACAAGCTACCGGTAAGGCAAATCTATACAACTCATTTATGTAGATATACTCAGCTCAAATAAAGTTCAACACTATAGCAATGAATGAAGTGATCTCACTAATTGAAACAATAAGGAAAGGGTACAAGAGCTATTACCCAAATTCCTGAGACACTTCCTAACTCGAAAGGCCACCGACTTGACTCTAACTCCCAACTTCTACTAACTAAGAGCTACTCTAATAAGTAGAATGAAAATGTGGAAGTGTTGTGTGTTGTGTTATAAGTGAGAAGAGGGGGTCTATTTATAGTGTTCCGCAGCCAACCGGGGTGCTCCACGTGTAGGGACATGTGTCATCTATCCCTCCTCCAAAGGGGAACCCGAGGGGGCTCAAGAGTGGGTCGGCTAGGGTTGGTCGGCCGACCCACCTTCTTCACCTCCCGGCCGTGGATTTCATCTAGGATGCTCCCTTGATGGTGTAGATTAACCTCTTAAGCCGGTGGATCAAATGGACTTGCGCAAGGAGGGAATCGAAGGGAATCCTACGCTTATTTGTGAAGCAACCGTGTCCATTCGATCAAACCGACGGTAGTGGATGGTCTAGATGTCCTCATTTTGTGGTTTTATGCCACTTGGGAGAAGACAAAGCAGGATCGATGACGTGGCCAGGTCGACCGGCCTAGGTGGGTCGGCCGGCCTGGCTTTTTGCCCGGTCTGGCTCTGGTTTGTCCCATTTTGCACCTGTAGACCGAAAACTCACCAAAACTTGTGAACTTTATTAGAATAAATAAAATGTTAGTATAAACCGTGATTTTCCCTCGAAAAGCCGGAATTCTGGAATATGTTGACGTATAAAATTGGTGTTTATTTGACGTCAACACACCCCCCAACTTGAACTTTTGCTCGTCCTCGAGCAAAGAGCTCAAATGAGAACCCGTGGATCAGATTGCATCAATATCATTATTCAATAAATACTAAGCATACAAAGTTGTACCACATTGTTTATTGACAAAACTCGCATAAGTGTAATTCTAACTGTTATCAATCTCATGAGGTTTCAAAATCTCCCTTTTCTTTTTAGCGTTGAAAGATGGAATAACTTTGATAGAACTTTATCAACTCAGCCCTTTTCAAGCTATGTCTCGGAGTTTTTTTTTTCAAATTGCTTGTTCCTCATTATCACTCTCGATCTCTTGGTGGTATTTGATCCTCACCTGTGCCTTTTTGTTAATGGCCCTCTTCCTCCTATTCTAAGGTTTATGAGGAGCTCATAGGTATGGAAATGTGGCCTACTTAGGTTGTATAATTTTGTAAAGTCAAAATAGATCCTAGGAATTTGGTACTACTGCATTCTCGGTCATTAGAATAATAACGCCCAGTGGATGAGGAGAGAATGAACTCGCACAAAAGGAATGAAGAAATGTAGTGCAAGTGATGAGGGTACTAATGAGTCCGCCCCATCGGATCTTGTGTTTATGGAAAGGTCTATTTGACTCTTCATTTTATTCGAGATCATTCCTCAATCTAGAATTTTAGAGGCTTTTTTTTATAAAGATAGAAGGAGATGATGATTCTCTTCCTCTTTCTTTTTCTTACCAGAGTGGTCAATGAAGGCTTTGAATTTATTTAGCATTTTCAGCTCTAGTAGGATGAAGAAGTCTAATGAGGAACTTCAAAATAATTTTTTCTTTCGTAATAAATTCCGAGACTATGCCTTAGTAGGGCATAAGTAACTAGGTCCTTATCTCTGTTATATCATATCCTCAACAACTTAGAATTGGTTCAATAATGTCAATTTCGATGAGCAAGATTGTCGATGACTACTCACACCAATAATTGTTAAAATTAAATGAGAGTACTAAATTGTATACCCAAAGATTTATATCACAATAATAGAGCAATATTCATCATATCCTTCAGAGGTAAAATCAACATTTATACATTTTATTCAAGGGAAATATTTTTGGTATTTTTAGATTTTGCAAATTTTTATATTTTTTTATGGCATACTATTAACTAAGAACAAAGCTAAAGCTATTCATATGCGGGCAAGACAATGCGGATTTTCGCAAGGTAGATCAGAAAAATTATCGGAATTAATCCGCAGGTATTAGCAAGGCACGGCAAGACAAGAAGCGAGTGGCTACAAGAAAATGACAGAGAGCAGACACACCTATTGAGCCGAGGGTCAAAACCATCGTGCCGGAACCATGCCGCAAGGGCATCGCTCGGGGTTGTGTTACGGTGGTATTGGCTCGTGTCACGGGTGATGTCCTCGTGGTACCTAGTGTGATGGGCCAATGTTTGGTATACGTGGCCCATATCATCAACTAGGGTATCCATTCTCCGCCCTAAGGTGCGGACGCCTCGCATGGCGGGGCTCAAGCAGGAAGGATATCGGGCCGATGACGGTCCTCCCCGCCATATCTCGGTCCTTGCTCTCGAGGTGAGTGGGTCCATCCGTGTCAAACCGCCGTGAGCTACCGCCTCGGTTAAAGGCCCCCAACCTTCAGATTGTAGGGAGCATAGGCGGATGGGTTCCATTGATCCCAACCCGCACTATAGTCGGAGTGATGAGGGTCGCACGCCTCGCCCACCGATCATGGTGGGGCTTGAGGGGCTCAGGTTGCTCTCGCTGCAGGCGTGCGCGGCTGCGTTTCATAGGGCCAGAGAAACTATGCCTATGGGGCTCCAGGGCTCTAAAATCGATGGTCAGCGTCCGACTCAGAGATTCTCGAGCCTTGGATTAGGCAAACGGATCTCAGCGGTGGTGCCCGGAAATCTCATGAAATGAGCGCTCCACTCATCAACCCGGGATGTAGTCTTGGATGAAATGGTCCTTTCCTATTGTTTGGAATTGTGTGTCTAGAAAGGCTAATTCACAATGTTCCAACAGCCTCATACCTCCGCAATGCGGGTGATTAGAGACGGCAAATAATATCCCCTTTGGTTAATCATCTCTACCCAAATGAGCCACCATATTTATGTTGATTGACGGGCTTTTTATTGACCATTGCAAATAGGTATCGCAGCTCATCAAGGCGCACTGCGCATGTCTAGTCTTGAATTAACTACCATTGCTACCACCTATGCATGAACGTAAGAGTGGGGTTGTGAATATCGCTCATGCGAGGTTTGTTATACTTTGCCGTAAATAGATTCCGTAATTCATCGCGATCAAAGCCACTAACCTATCAGAGTAACTCTACACATGATGGAAAAGCGTAGACTTTAAAGAACATTCAAATTCTTCATTAAAGAGCCTAAAATAGTATCTATTCCCACATCAAAAATGCGTAAAGTATTAAGAAATTCAAGGGTTAGAAGGCGCGAACCTTTTTCGATGATGGGCGCGAAATTTTCCCATCCAACGGCTTGGAAGGCCTCGTTGAATTCGTCCAGAAGGCCGGTCTTGATTAGCTACATCGGGTCGTAAGTCCATGTGTGCTGAAAAGAACGGCGCCAACGCTCAAGACTTGTTACTTTGGTCGGTATGGAGCACAATTTGCTCCTCCGACACCAAAATCCGTGATCCCCGGCCGGGCCAGCCCCGAGGTTGTTGGGCTTCCGATATACGCCGTGGTCCCCAAAATCGGAATCCACTTAACATTGTATCCCCTGATTGGTTTCCACGACCACGGCCGGAGTATGAGTCCGATCCGAGCCGGACGAGCTGAATTGTTTGTGGACGCCTTCGCTTCCTTAGCGATGGTGCGCCAAACTTACCATACCGTGATGACATTTTTTCGCAGAGGTTAGGACGAACAAATATTCCCAAGGATATACGAAAGTGTTTACAGGTTAGTCGTCCAAAATTTGTCGTCACAATTAGCAGCTCTTTGCATCCACAAAATTATTTTTGCTCGTTTTTTTAGTTGACAGTATGCGTGCAGATGAAAGCAAATATGCAATGCAGAGGAGAGCTGCAGGAGAGATCATGCAATCACCGCAGGGATGTGATCTCAACCTGCAGGTCACCTCCGTATTTATAGATTTTCTTAACGCATGATTAGTGATAGACATGGGATTAAATGCATGATTAAGAGAGACAAATTATCCTACCTAGTGCCTATATGGATAGAGTGGTGGGTGTAGTGGAAAATGAGTGGTTGAGATGAGGTGAGAAGACACACCCACTTGGGGGTGGTTGGCAAAATTAAGTGGGTCGGTCGGCCTAGGTGGAGTCGACCGGCCCCAATTTTTCATCAATTTATTTTTTCACATTTTTGTATTTTTATAGGCAGGATAAATGCATGGTAAAAATTAAATATGCTATGAAAAATGCACAAAAAATAAATATGAATGCAAGATAAACTTCCGGCTTACCTCCCGGTGAGGGCTCGAGTTTTTGTTTTCATGGTCGATGAGTCGGACCGTATCCAACCTTCAATTGTCTTAAATTAGTTCCGCAGCCAAAGTTGCTGCGGCAGGTTGAATTTTTTTCTTACGCCACACTTGTTTGATCTGAGATTTTTGGGTGGTGTTGATCTTCCCTTGCGGCTCCGATTTCTCGACCGCATGTTTCTTCTGATGAGGCTTGGATTTCCCCTTGTTCTCCTTCCCCTTCCAATATGGACGATGCAATGATTCGCCCAACAATCGGAGGGTACTCATCATCGCAGCAATGAGGCTATCCACCTGAGGTTTTGGTATAGCCCTTGTTTCCTCCTGCACAGGTTTACCATTTGTACCACGAAATGTGCGTACCTGTGAGCATTGTTCAGCTCTTGGCCTGAAGTTGAATGTTTCATCTCGACCATTAATGTTGCGCTGAATTTCTCCTGCACCTACATCGATCGTCGCATTTGCCGTGCTCAAGAATGGCCTCCCAAGAATGAGGGGTGTCTTGATATCTACTTCCATGTCCAGCACCACGAAATCCACGGGTACCAGGAAATTTTGAATTTCACTGGTATGTCTTCCGCGACTCCAATTGGATGGCGAATCGATTGATTCGCCAACTGCAGGGTCATGCCAGTAGGCGACAAGGTAGAATGATTCAATCTTTTATAAATTACCTTGGGCATGATGCTGACGCTGGCTCCGAGGTCGCACGTAGCACGCCAAAGTGTCAGGCACCAATGGAGCATGAGATGGTCGGTAGCCAGATCCTTCTTCTTCTCGTGGACAAGTTGTTCAAAATCACCGCACTGCACTGCTTAGTCAATTTAATGACTTCAGACGTCAGCAACAGATGCTTGTTGTTGAGGATGTCCTTCAGGTACTTGGCATACGTTGGTACCTGTATCGCATCTAGCAATGGTATGTTGACATATAGTTGCTTGATTACCTCAACAAACTTACTAAATCGCTGGGTCTGCAGCTGACTTATGCTACGACGCGGAAGGGTAATAGCTATGCCTCGCTGAATTCAACGGGACTTGGCTTGGTCCGCGCTTCACTTCTCATCGTCTTCGGCATCTCCTCTCTTGGCTCTTCATCATTCTCACCTTTCTCCTCTTCTTCATCGGAGATAATATCCTCATTCCCTACAATGTTAGTTTCATGCGGTGTCTCGATGGTTTTACCCGATCGGGTTATGCATCAAGATTAACATTTTCTTTCGGAGGAGCCTCCAGCTATTCCGGGAGCTTTTCCGAAGCAAATGTAGGGATTGAAGCAGCCAATTGAGCTATTTGAGTTTCTAGCATTTTATTGAAGCTCATTTGACTTTTCATGGCAGTTGTAAATCCTTCTAGTTGTGCATTGATGCTCTCCAGAATTTTATCATTAGCAAGAAATTTCCTACTAATGCTATCATTCATTTTTTGTTGAGCATTTGCATCATCTAGAGGAGATTTATTGTGATTGAAATTGCCATTGTTACCTCCTTGAAGACAGTTGTCGGTGGAGAAGTTCGGCCTCGAATTCCAACCCAAAGTGTAGTTGGACTGAGGTCGGAACCCGTAGTTGATGAAGTTTACGTCCTCCGGTCGGATCTCAGTGCAGTTGTCTCCAGAGTGTCATAGGCTCCCGCAAACCTCGCAAGTCATGTGAGATTCGAGCACTTGGACGGTTTGATTCGGCGCTTCTAGCTTCTTCATTAATAAATCCATCTTGCCACGAGCATGTCCATATCGTCGATCCGTGGACTCTCGAGTTCGCAGCTTATGAACGCCATCGCTCTAGCCTCGCTTGAGACCATCTTTCAATGAGAGTGCGGACAGACTTACACCGAAAGTGAGAAGAAAGCTCCTCCCGGCAAAGATCGAGGTGCTCTGGGCAAGACGGTTCAGCCCATGATAGAAGCTCAATGATAAACCCGTTTTGCATCCCGTAAGGGGTAAGCTAGTATATATTCCTGCAACCGCCTCCTGTGCATCCGGCGGACTCATCCGCAGTCAGCCGAATGCGGAAATCTTGTTCCGCAGGCCATTGGAGCACTTTTCCCAAGTTGAGACTGCATCTTTTTTAGCATAAAACCATTGTTTTGCCTTCCCGATCAATGAGAACGGAAATAGGCGCAACCGTATGTCGGGAGTTGCACCTTGACGGTGAAGGGACCGCATATTTTCGTGAAATGCCGCAGATGTGCATTGGCATCCTCCGCTTGCTTGCCACAAAAGGGCTCGCCAACCATGTTGATAAGGGTTTCAAATAAACCACCGCCACCCACATTGGTGGCGTGTCTAGCGGGACATTGGTGCTAGACGAGGCCGAGAATTTAAGAATGGTCTTCGGCAACCATCGGCGATGACGGTGTCTCGGTGTTAAGGAAAGGATTGCTCGTGAGGTTGGATAACTCGTAGACACGAATTTAAGGAGGTAGGACTCGAGGTCTTGTCCTTGGCACCAAGGACTCGGATTTTGTCGAAAGTTTTCCGGAGATCAAAACTGTCATCCACCGCCTCGCTAGTTCCACGTAACAAAGACGGAGGTGGTAATACCCGTTAAACTAGGCTGGTAAATAAAATAATTTAGATGTAGGTTTTGGAAATTTTTATTTTAATCTCTTTTTGAGAAACCGCTGCGTTCCCCGGCGACGGCGCTAGAAAACTTGTTGACGATTCTTACGCTCAAAGAAATTAATCCGCAAGCGGACGGATATCGCTTGTAGTTTTCACCAGGAGTATTCCTAGAGTTATCGAATCCATATGGAATGAGGGTTTAACGAGATAAACCTCTATATCTTAATTATTTAAAATACCAGCCAGTCTAGGTAACGGGGGTTAGGATAAATGAATAGACCGGGACACACACGATAAATATTCACAAATAAAGAGAAAGCACACTAGCTAGATAGACAGCTGGGAGGACAACGAGA
Source organism: Raddia guianensis (assembly GCA_036346415.1). Taxonomy (NCBI): domain Eukaryota; kingdom Viridiplantae; phylum Streptophyta; class Magnoliopsida; order Poales; family Poaceae; genus Raddia; species Raddia guianensis. Next base: position 14,327 of record JAYEVB010000542.1, on the reverse strand, counting down.
CAAGTTTAATAAGTTCACAAAGTCGTGTGATTTAGTTTACTGAGCGAGCTTAGGATATTCTCATAGTGGTACACTTGATATTTGTCGTCGGAGCTCGGACACTCACTACCATTAGCTATCCTGAATTGGAATCCCGAATGGTTATGATCGTTCCAATTTGTCTCTACTGGTCCAAAGCCGGATGCTGTGGGTTACGCACGAGATACTTAGTATCTACGGATGGATAGGGCTGTCACCACCTACCACATATACGTGGGCTCGGGTGTAAACCGAAGTTAGTCCTAGTCTCGCATAACCACGCTCATGATTATTTCTAATCAATCTTCCTCAAGATTAAAAGAAGTTGATCTAGGTTCAATGCCCGGCTCTAATAGTATATGAGTGAGAACCTAAACCGATTCCGCATTTAATACAAGCTACCGGAAGGCAAATCTACACAACTCATTTTTGTAGATATACTCAACTAAAATAAAGTTCAACACTATAGCAATGAATGAAGTGATCTCACTAATTGAAACAATTAGGAAAGGGTACAAGAGCTATTGCATCAATATCATTATTCAATAAATACTAAGCATACAAAGTTGTACCACATTGTTTATTGACAAAACTCGCATAAGTGAACCCCAACTTTTATCAATCTCATGAGGTTTTTAAAATCTCCCTTTCTTTTAGCGTTGAAAGATGGAATAACTTTGATACAACTTTATCAACTCAGCCCTTTTCAAGCTATGTCTCGAGTTTTTCTTTTCAAAATGCTTGTTCCTCATTATCACTCTCGATCTCTCGTAGTATTTGATCCTCACCTGCATTTTTGTTAATGGCCCTCTTCCTCCTATTCTAAGGTTTATGTGGAGTTCATAGGTATGAAAATGTGGCCTACTTAGGTTGTATAATTTTGTAAAGTCAAAATAGATCCTAGGGAATTTGGTACTACTGCATTCTCGTTATTAGAATAATAACGCCCGTGGATGAGAGAGAGAATGAACTCGACACCAAAGGAATGAAGAAAGACAAGTGCAAGTGATGAGGGTACTAATGAGTCCGCCCCATCGGATCTTGTGTTTATGGAAAGGTCTATTTGACTCCTTTATGTGATTCGAGATCATTCCTCAATCTAGAATTTTGAGAGGCTTTTTTTAATAAAGATAGATGGAGATGATGGTTCTCTCTTCCTCTTTCATTTTCTTTTTGTTTGCCTCAATTTTTCTATAATTTTGAGGAATAAATCTTTTATTATTTTGGATGTCTTTTGGGAGAACAAATAGGTAGGTATATGGTGGACTCGCAAAAAAGAACTTGGCTTCTTTTTGTAGGGATGAATATCTGGCGAGATGTATGCTCGTATCCCAATGTGGAATTTAGCATTACCAGATACAAGAGGCTAGCAATCAAAGGATACGCCAAGGAAATGACCAAATTTTGAAGAGCACTAATTCCTAACGATTTACTTTTTGACAAAACTCAACACAACCAGAGTGGTCAATGAAGGCTTTGAATTTATTTAGCATTTTGGCTCGTAGGATGAAGAAGTCTAATAAGGAACTTGTTCTGTAATAAATACCGGTATGAAGAGTCTTAAGGAAGGCCAAGAGCGCCGGTGAGGGCCCCACACGCCGTGGGCGACTAAGCCCCAACAGGGGCGAAGTCACTGGCGTGTCCAAGGCGGCCCCACGCCACGCGGGCGACTGCAGACTCAACATACGCTGGGCGAGCCCCTCTAATGACCCCCACCGCTGCCGGGCCCACGGGCAAGGAGCGCCCCGAAGGAGTCTTCGGGCGAAGGCTCCCCCCGCGGCGACGAAGCGATTCAATGCGACACTCACGCGCGGATAGACGGATGAAGAGATGATTACCGCCACAAAGGACCTCTCGCAGTCTCGATCAATCACACCGTGGCGCCGAGGAATTGACCGCAGAGAGAGAGTTTGCGCTCTTCGAGCCGCCGCCTGCTGGCGGGGGCGTAGTTGGCCCCACCCGCAGCCTCACCGGTGTGTTCCTCGCGGGCGGGTTACTTGGCGGCGCTGCGGCGGCGGCGCCGCGGCGGCGCAGTAGCAAAGACGCTTTTGTTCTCCCGCCCCGCTCCACACGCCTTATCGCAGTACTAAGCGCATCAGATCGCTTACCCCCACGGCTTCTCCGCCAGCCAAGGCTTGTATAAAAGGGAGAGAGAAGCGAGAGGGGTTCGAATATTCTCAGAATCGCATTTCATACAACCACAACACGGAAAAGAGCTAAGGCTCGGCAGAGTAGGACTATTACCCGCGAGGGGTCCGAACCCAGGTAAACCCCGTGTTGCTCTCGCCGCCCCACGCCAAATCGAATCGAGCTCGACCTGATCGGCCAGCGTGATAGAAATCGATAGGGTGTGATCCGCAGCGGTTGAGCGGAGAGCACGCCGTCAGTGGCGCGCCAAGTAGGGGAGCGCTAGCATCAAGTTCGAGTTATTCGACCTCTCCTCAGGCGGTGATGGCGGATCAGCAGTCCGCGATGGACCAGGAAGCGGCCGCTAGAGCCGCGGCCGCGCCGCCACGGCAATGGCGGTGGATCAGCCGGGCGGCACCGCCCCGGCTATAGGCGGCGCTGCCTTGAAGGAGTGCACTCAAAGACAAAACCTCCATGCGCTGTGGCCTCGCCGACAACCCGCCGTTCCGTAACTCGACTTCGCGGCGCCACCGCTGGATGCTTAGCCCGCTGATGGATGCCGCCGCGGCGGTAGTGCAAGTCGCGGGGCGGAACCGTGTTTCGCCTCCCGCTTGGTTCTCCGATCCTCCCACGGATCTCCCGGCGCGAGGGAGCGGGCCAGACGACAGAGCTGTGCAACTCCTACGGGTTCGCCAGCAGCGACAAAGGGCGGGATCTCCGTCCCACTTGAGGACCGCCATCCGCGACATGGAGAAGACTCAGGCGATAAGCTCCGCAGCGGCAAGACGACCGAAAGCGCGATCACGCCGACGCTGCCGCCTGGGGGACCAAGAGGGTTCTCGCGACGCCGCCCGCCAGAGAAGGCGCAAGATCTTCGGCGCCGTCCGGACGGCGGGCACGGCGGACGGAGGCGATCCAGAGCAGGAGGCTCCGTCGGTCCGCCAAGCCTTTTCAAGGAGTTGCGCGCGGCAATGGCCGGAGAGGTTCCGCCTGCCCCATCGAGAAGTACGATGGTTCCACCAACCCCGACGAAGTTTTGCAGATCTACACTACGGTGATGCACCGATCGAGGGTCGGGAAGGTTCTCGCGAACTACTTCCCGCAGCCCTCACCGGCGGAGACCCCGTGGCTAAAACCTACCCCGAGTCAAGGGTTAGGAAGGAGCTCTCCGAGCTCTTCATCACCAACTTTCGTGGCACGCTCGAGCAGCCCGAGTTGAAGACGATCTCCACAATGTGGAGCAGAAGGGGAGTCGCCGCGACTACATCCGGGCGCTTCACCAGTTCGCAACACCATTCCTCGACATCTCCATCGACGCCATTGTCACGGCCTTCAGGAGAGGCGCCCGAGACCCTAAGGTCAAGGTGAAGATGGCCACCCGCAAGATCAAGACGACGGAAGAGCTCTTCACCCTGGCCCACAAGTGCGCCCTTCAGGCGGAGGCTCGCTTCCGCCGCGCCGCAAGGGCAGGGGCCATCATGGAGGCGCAGGCCGGACCTCAAGAATCCCGGCGCAAGGACAAGAAGAAGCGCAAGGCGGCCGAGACCGGACAGGTCCTGGCCGCCGAGTGCGACGACGACGACGACAGAAACCGGCCGCGCGGTGAGCGCGGCGGGCAGAAGAAAGGAGGAGGTCGCGGCGGCGGCGGCAGAGCGCCCCCGCAGGGCGGCCATGGCGATCGCTGTACACGGCGCCTTCGCGGTCGCGACGAGGGCGACCGCCGCCCCCGCTGAGTGGAACGGAGGGACTTATCGCCCCATTCACCGCAATAACTCCCACGACTTGGCTGATTGCCATGTCGCCAAGAACCGGTGGACAAGCGCCCCCACGCAAAGCAGCAGCAGCGCCCGCAGCGGCAAGGGCAAGGAAGCGGCTTCGCTTGGTTTTCAGCAGACGGAGCGCGAAGTCGCCGTTATCCACGGCGGATCGGCCACCTATCCGTCCCACGCTAGTTTTAAGCGTGCGATGAGGGAGGTGTGCGCCGCCGCGTTCGCAGATTGGGTCAAGAAGGTACCGGTGTGGTCGGAGCAACCGATCACATTCAACAAGCCGATCACCACCAAGACCGCCACCCGGTCATCTCCCGATCGTGGTTGCGCCCACGGTCCGGAATGTCAAGCTCGGGCGGGTGCGGGTGGACGGAGGAAGCTCTCTCAACCTCCTATCCGCCTCGAAGTCGCCACGGTGCCCAGATCCAGCAGCCGGAGCTTCGACCGGCGCCCATTCTTCGCATCGCGCCGGGCCGAGTCCGCCCTCTCGGGCGCCACCTCCCGGAACATTCGAGGTTCGGCAACTTCCGCGACGGAGATGCTCGAAGTTCGAGGTGGCCGACTTCGACCTCCCGCATAACGCCATATTGGGTCGGCCGGGCCGACCAAGTTCATGGCGGCTCGCCACTATGCGTACATGGTGGTGAAGATTCCGGGCCACCGCCCCATCATCGCGGAAAGTGGACCGCCGAGGCGCCCGCCGCGACAAGGATGCTCGCTGGCGGGGCGGGCCGCCTAGAAGGTCAAGCTTCGACTCGAGCTCCTCCGCGAAGATCCGCGGCTCCCCGGTTCTGCTGCTGGAGGTCAAGGCGATCTCCCCGAGCGAAGTCGACCCGCGAAGACCGCTCGGTGGGCGCTTCGCCGCCAAATAGGAAGGCGCGCTGCTCTTCCTCCGCCTAACGCAGACGTGTTTGCTTGGCAACCGTCCGACATGACCGGGTCCCTGTGGAGGTGATTGAGCATAAGTTGGCAACGCTCGCGCACTACCGTTATGCGTAAGGTTCGGAAGTAGTTGGTGGAGCACCAGGCCGTTATCCGCCAGGAGGTGGACAAGCTTTTGCGGGGGGTCGTTCGAGCGCCGCCCATCCTGTGGCTCGCGAACCCCGCCCTCGCCAAGAAATCCAACGGGCGGAGGAGGATGTGCGCCGACTTCACCGACCTCAACAGTATGCGTCTGGCGATCCATACCACGCCTCGCATCGATCTCATCGCCGACTCCACGGCAGGTGCGAAAGCAACAGGCTTCGGATGCGCATCTGGGTACCACCAGATTAGCATGGCTGAAGAAGACGAAGACAAGATGCCTTTGTGACGCCCATGGGCGCTCATCGCTACACGAGGATGGCGCTTGATTAAAGAATGCAGCCCAACCTACCCAGAGGGCTATGCACATCGCCACCGCCCCAAATAGGGCGGAACTTGGAGGTGTACGCCGACGACCGGTGGTGAAGTCCAAGAAGGCGGAGGAGTTGATCGGCGACCGGAAGAAACCTTCGCCAACCCGAGAAAGTATCGCATCAAGCTCAATCCCGAGAAGTGTGTCTTCGCCGTCTGGCCGGGCAAGTCAGCCGATTCCTCGCCTCCCGAGAGGGGATTGAGGCGAACCCCGACAAGATCGCAGCGATCGAGAATATGAAGCCCCGACGCGACTTCGCAGATGCAAGGCTTGGTGGGTCGCCTGACTTCGGGCCGCTGATAGCTCGCCTGGGGACAAAAGTCTTCCTCTACTCAGTTCTCAAGAAGACCAACCAGCCGAGTGGACGATGGAGGCGCAGGAGGCGCTCGACGGGTCAAGAAGTATCTCACTTCCCCGCCTGCGGTTGGTCGCCTCCACCCGGCAAGCCACGATCCTTTATGTCGCGCGAACCCCTCAGTGATCAGCCAGGTGGTCGGTGGCGAAAGGGAAGGTGTTCAATACCCATCTACTACATCAAGAAAGTCCTCCACGACGCCAAACAAGGTATTCGCAACACCGAAGATGTTTCTACGCCAGGCCGACGGCGCCCCGAGGTCAGGCCACTACTTCCAAGGGCGAAATCACAAGGTTGACTAAGTACTTTTTTATGGAGATCCTTCAACCGCGAGGCGACGGGTCAGACGCTAAACGGGCCATGGAGCCGGCAGAGTTCGACCTCAAGTTCGCCCCCCGAATGGCCATCAAAGGGCAAGCTCGCGGAGTTCGCCAACGAGTGGACTCCGCGACGAAGCTAAGGCATCCAAAGACCTCGCCGGACTCTTCTTCGACGGCTCGCTCCGCCAGAGGGGGTCAATGGTGTCGCCCCGGTGTCTCCCACCGGCGACGCCGTCCGCACCGGTGGTGCTGGAGTTCGCTACCAACAACGCCGCAGAGTACGGCGGCTACTCGCCGCTCGTGGTGGCTTTCGCCCGGCATCCGGCGGCCGCAAGTCAGCATACTTTCCCGGTCATCAACCAGCGAGGAAGGAATTCACATGTTCGATCCCGCATGGCGGCCTACCGGCGGAGGTGCGCCGTTGGAGCGGCATTTCGAGGGTTTGGGCTTCGCGACATCCTCGCCGCGACAACTATATGGCGGATGAGCTATCCTAGATTGCCTCGCCGAGGCACCTGCTTCGCCGGGTCTTTGAAGAAAGACTCACGCGCCGCCTGTCGCAGCCCCGATTCCGTGGGGACGGCATGATGCTCGACGCAGCCCCACGCCCGGAGGAGACGCCGATGTCCCCGCAGCAGCCCCCGACGGAGGGAGGATGCGAAGAACCGCCGAGGCGGTTGAGGCGGAAATGCCGTGCCAGCAGAGTACGCCGGCGACAATGCTAACGCCGCCACGCCGTCCGGAAGGTCAATGGATGGATCCGATCTCAGCCTACCGCGGGACGGAGTGATCCCCACGATGACGCTGCTTACCGAGAAGATAGCGCCAGCGCTGCGCCACGCCTGTAGGTGGGGACCAGACGCTGTGGTGCAAACGGAGTTCTACCGGCGCGCCACTCGAAGCGGGAGTGCAATCCTCTCGAGATCCATGGAGGCATGTGCGGAGCCATTCGAGGAGCCGCGTTGGTCGGAAGGTCTTCCGCCACGGCTTTATCGCCTACGCCTCCGTGATGCCTTCGAGCCGGTGAGGAGATGCGGCGCAAGCTTATGCTAAGCGATCCACCGACCGCCCAGCGCCGCAAACTATTCCGCCTCTCCGCCGCTTCACGGTCCGGGGCCGGATATCCGGCCTGCTCGCGGGCGCACGGGGCTACACGATCTGCTCGCCGCCGCGACAAGTTCACCAAGTGGGTTGAAGCTCGCCAGCCCGCGATCACGCTCGCCGCAGCCATAAAGTTCATGAAAAGCATCTTCGCCCGCTCGCGCCGCAAGCGTGATCATCACCGGCAACGGCGCCGCCAAGAGTGCCGATTTTCAAGATTGCGCGAAGAGCTGGCACTCGTTATGCTTCGCCCGCTGTACATCCGAAGAGCAATGGGCAAGTAGAGCGGCCAACGCAGAGGTGCTCAAAGGACTCAAGACAAGGGCGTTCGACCGCCGAGAAGCGTGGCAACCGCCGGGCGGAAGAAGTCCCCATCAGTTGTGGGCGCCGCGACAACTCCCAACAGAGCCACCGGCGAGACCCCTTTCTTCCCGTGTATGGCTCAAGCGTGTTTCCCGCCGGAGCTCACCTTCGCTCCCCAAGGGTGGCGGCGCTCAGCGAAGACGAGACCCCCGACCGCATCAGATGAAGTAAATCTCCGGAGGAGATCGAGATGTGGCGGCGATCCGAGCCGCCAGTATCGCAGCATCGCACCGCTATCAAGGAAGGCGGTGTGAGAGAACATCGCAGCTGGCGCTCCTGCTCACAGAGTTCAGCGCAGTAGCCGCAACAAGTCGCTCCCCCTGGGAGGGCCCTTCAAGGTGGTCTCGGCCTCCGCCAGCTCGGCCAGCTCGTGATTCGAGGACGGTCGCGAATTGGCGAACACTTGGAACGCCGAGTACCGAGGAAGTTCTACCCAGAGGTAGCCGTGCCAGAGCTTTTTTTGGCCTCCTTGGAGCCGAGCCACGAGGTCTTCCTCCTTCCCCGCCGCTTTGGCTCATATGTACAAAGCCATCTCGCAAAATAAAGATAAGTTCCGCTCTCTCGGGCATCCGTTTTTTTTCGCCCAAAAGTCTCATAGAAAGCATTCGCTGAAAGTCGGTAGCGAAAAAGTACTTAAGGCTGATGGCCCCTTAGTTGCAAGGGCGAACGCTGAACTTGCGGCTGGGCGAGGCGAGGCGGACGGAAGGCGGGTTCTAGCCTGGTGTGTCTGCTCGGTCTAGGCAACGCGCCAACGACGGCACCAGCGACCAGACCACTTCCGAAGCCGAAGTTCTCGCCACGCAACATTTAAGGTCGGTTTGCCAAGAGGCCATAAGGGTTGAAGTAACCAGATGCCTAAGGAAAAAGCGCCACTTTCAGCGTAACGCTCGCCTAAAACTTTTGGCGGTCATTGTTTAGCCTCAAAAAGTCTCATAGAAAGCATTCTCGCTGAAAGTCGGTAGCTAGAAAGTACTTAAGACCGATGGCCCTTAGTTGCAAGGGCTAACGCTGAACTTGCGGCCGGGCGAGGCGAGGCGACGGAAGGCGGGTTCTAGCTCGGTGTGTCTCGCCGCCTAGGCAACGCGCCAACGACGGCACCAAATGACTAGACCACTTCCGTAAGCTAAGCACTCGCCACGCAACGCTCAAGGTCGGTTTGCCAAGAGGCCATAAGGGTTGAAGTAACCAGATGCCTAAGGAAAAGCGCCACTTTCAATAGAACGCTCGCCTAAAACTTTTGGCGCTCGGTGCCCCGCTTTTTCGCAAGTGAGAATTTGCGCAAAAGTTTAATCGAGACTCATAGCGTAAAAGCAAAAGTTTGCATTGACAGGTTTTATATACAAGACGAGACAAACAAGGGAGTTCAGCTACCTCGTCGCATCATCTTCTGCTGAGCAATATACCATCATGGATACGCGGTCGGCGCGCGACCTCGACCCGAGATTGTTCGCCGGTCCACCGGGCGCGGGCTCCCTCGTAGCGCGCGAGGTCGAACGCAGCGCTTTGGGCAAGGCAGCTTGCTCAAGACGAACCAAGCTGCTTCGGCGGCGCTGCGGCGACCATCTTCGATCGCCCACGCCCGCATCACCACCGCAGGTCGCGCAGGCTTCGGGCGGCGCGCCCCATCAAGGCCAAAGAGATCGCGCGGTCGCTCTCCAGCGGGCGACAGGTAACCCCTGGGGTACAAGACGCCCCGAAGTCGCGATAGGCGGTCCGCAGATGTCGGCGAGGACCCGGAGGCGCCAGAGTGCGCCGCCGGTCTTCAACGCAGATTTTTGTGGCTGCGGCGGCGGCGGCTCGCACCGCCGCAGCCTCACTGGTCGCCGATTCTCGCGGTGGTCTTCCGTCAAGGGCCCGCCGCAGATCGCCGGCGGCTCGCTCGCCGCCGGCTGAAGCGCTTTCCGCCGCCTAAGCGTGGGCGAGGGCGCCAAGCGCCAAGGAGCGCCGAACGCCGGGCGGCGATGGCGGAGATGGCGCTGGTGTCCCGTGGCAAGGCCCGAGGGTCTCCAGCTCGACGCCGCGCACTTCCGTGATCCGAGGAGCCGCTCACAAAGGGCCGCGGCAAGCCGGGGTCAGGCGGATCGCGGAATGGAGCTGAGGCCCCAAAGGTCCGCCTATCCCGCCAAGAAAAACCAAAAGGGTTCAGTATGCGAAAAAATGTCTAGCATCCTAACCCTAACACGAAATGTATGTGAACGCAGAGAGGTTACCAAGCGCGCCCAAAAGCGAAGGAAGAGGGGGCAGTCAAACCGCTTGGTCGCGGGCGCAGCGCCACCGCCTCCTCCCGCTAGGAGGCGACGAGCCGGTGGAATAACAGCAGCCGCGCCGCGCCGCCGGCAAGCGCCGCACGGGAGGTGCCGCGCAGAGGAGCCGGGCGACGATGGCGTGCCGACAAGAGGTGCTCGCGAAGAAGCCGGCGCAGAGGCGCCGGTTCGAAGAGTCGCCGCCTCGCCCGGGCGGCGGAGCGGCGGCGCCAAGAAGCAGTCAAGAGGCGGCTCAGACTTGAAGGGCGGAGTTTTTCGGCTCACCTCTCCTCCTCGCCATCATCGCCTTGGGAGAGGATGAGGCGGCGCTTCCCGAGAGCGCTGGTCGGAGTCGGCCGCCACGACAGGAGGAGCGGCGGCCGCAGGAGCTTCGGCGGTCATCGGCAGAGGATCACGGATTTGCAAGGGTCCCCGCCACTTGGACCACGGGACCGTAAACCTCCATGGGAGGCAGCCAAGAAGAACATGTTGCGCCCCCCGGGGCCGCCGCAGAGGGGAGGATGCTCAGCAGCGGAGAAATGTCGCCACCGGCACGACAATAGTCCCACCACCATCGCCGAGCACGCCATCCGCACGCTCTCGGGGCCGGGCAAAAAGAAGAAGCCGCAAGTTAGCAAGCAACCAAAAAGAGGAAGGACGCTCCACGGTCAAGAAGACCCAAAAGAATGAAACAATGCTCACATCCAGGGCGACGCGATTCCATCGCATCGCCATAATATTGCTGCGGGCGCGCCATGCGAGCGGGCGTAGGCGGCGCCAAGAAAAGTCCGCCGCCACATGGGTTCCGTGAGCCTGCCAGGCGGAGCTCAAGAATGCGCGCCAAAGATCGCATCCATTTCCGCCGAGTCGCCGGAAGGGACCTCACCGGCGAGGGATTCTGCAGACCTCGGGAAGACAAGATCGCCGCACTTACCGAATCCTCCGCAGACAAACCATTGTCGCGCCTAGCCTTCCAGATGGACTTGGCCGCGATTGCTGGGATGAAGGCGGCGGCATCGCGAAGCGTGAAGTAGCAGCTCCCAACCGCGCTCGGGCGCGAGCTCGAGTGCAGGGCGAAGAGCCGGCGCCAGAGCGGAGACTTGGCATCGTCCCCACGAACATTTCGCAGAGGTGGGCGAAGATGGCCAGCATCACGATGGAGTTGGGGGGAAGGTGCGCCGCCTGGATCTCATAGAAGGCGAGCACCCCCAAGAAGAATTCAGAGTATGGCAGAACAAGGCCCGCCAGCACCGCCTAGGTGAAGGTAATGATCTCCGTCGCGGGGCTTGGTGTAATGGTCCCAAATATGAACCGGGCGAGGTCGGCGGCACGAACACTCAAGCCGCGCCACCATATCCTCGCTGGGCGGCGAGGCAGTAAAGCCGACCAATCGGCCGGCGGCCGAGCAAATGGCCCCCCGCTGGCGACTTTTGCCGCGCTTAGGGAGCCATTGAAAGTTGGCGGGCGCGGTGGCGAAAGCTAAGGAGCGAAGAAACTTGGTGGCGTGGCAAAGGAAAGCAGAGGCAACAAAGCACCTTGGCGCTGGAAGGATTCATCGCGCGCCAAGGGTCGGCATTTATAGGCAAGGGGCGGAGCGCGACGGTTTGATTCCGCTTCCGCTACAAGACGCTGCACCATCATTGCCCCAAGACGCTTGGTTTTCCGCGAAAAGCGGCACGGTTCCCAAGGAAGATCGTGCGCAGTGGAGAATCAGCGACGTCCGCCGCAGAGGCGGGCCCCCACGATTCGCCTCCCACCGACAAGAAACGGTGGAGGTCAAGACAACGGTTCACAGATCATGGTGGACCCGGCCACTGCCTTGTAATAAATACCGGGTATGAAGAGTCCTAAGGAAGGCTAAGAGAGCCGAGCGAGGGCCCCACACGCCGTGGGCGACCAGCCCCAACAGGGCGAGGGCGAGCCCCCACAGGCTCCGGGGCTGGCCCCATGCCGCCGAGCGGGCGACTGTGCCCCAACAAGATGGGCGAGCCCCTCAGAGCCGGGAGGGCCCCACATGTCGTGGGCGACCAGCCCCAACAGGCGGGCGAGCCCTCAAGCTCCTCCAGCTGGGCCCCATGCCCAAAGGGGCGACTGTGCCCCAACAAGATGGGCGAAGCCCCTCAGAGCGCCGGGCGAGGGCCCCACACGTCAGCGGGCGACTGTGCCCCAACACAAGGGCGATCCCCTCAGACACAAGGGCGACTGTCCCAACAGCATGGGCCCCATGCGCCAAAGGGCGACTGTGCCCCAACGCATGGGCGAAGCCCTCAGAGCGCCGGGCGATGGCCCCACACGACAGCGGGCGACACCCCCGCACAAAGGCCAGGGGGCGAAGCCCTCGGCGGTCCGGCGGGTCCCACGATTAGCGGGCGACTGCACCCCAAGCATGGCGAAGCGAGGTCCTCTAATGCCCCCCATCGCTGCCGGGCCCACGTGGCGTGGAGCGCCCCGAAAGGAGTCTTCGGGCGAAGGCTCTCGCCGCCGGGCGACGAGCGATTCAATGCGACACTACGCGCGGATAGACGGATGAAGAGATGATTACCGCCACAAAGACCTCTCGCAGTCTCGATCAATCGCCATCGTGGCGCAGCCGAATTGACCGCAGAGAGAGTTTTGCCATCTTCAAGCCGCCGCCTTGTCGGCGGGGCAGAGTTGGCCACGCCCGCAGCCTCACCGGGCGTGTTCTCGCGGTCGGCCACTTGCGAGGCGCTGCTGGCGGCGCGGCAGGCGCAAGAGCAAGACGCTGCCTCCCGCCCCGCCCCACACGCCTTATCGCAGTACTAAGCGATCAGATCGCTTACCCCGGCCTCTCTCCGCCAGCCAAGGCTTGTATAAAAGGGGGAGAGAGAAGCGAGAGGGGTTCAAACATTCTCAGAACCACATTCCATACAACCACAACACTGGAAAAGAGCTAAGGCTCGGCAGAGTAGGACTATTACCCGCGAGGGGTCCGAACTCGGTAAACCTCAGTGTTGCCTCGCCGCTGCCCCACGCCAAATCGAATCGAGCTCGGGTCGATCGGCTAGCGTGATAGAAATCTATAGGGTGTGATCCGCAGTGGTTGAGCGGAGAGCACTTCAAAATAATTTTTTTCTTTTCAAAATAAATTCCTAGACTATGCCTTAGTTGGGGCATACTAGGTCCTTATCTCTCGTTATATCATATTCCTCAACAACTTAGAGTTGGTTCAATAATGTCAATTTCGATGAGCAAGATTAAGGTGATGGCTACTCACACCAATAATTGTCAAACTTAAATGAGAGTACTAAATTGTATACCCAAAGATTTATATCACAATAATAGAGCAATATTCCTCATATCCTTCTAGGTAAAATCAACATTTGTACATTTTATTCGGCTTAAATATTTTTGGTAATTTTTAGATTTTGCAAATTTTATAGTTTTTTATGGCATACTATTAACTAAGAACAAAGCTAATGTTATTCATATGCGGGCAAGACAATGCGGATTTTTGGCAAGGCGATCAGAAAGAATTATCGGGAATTAATCTGCAGGTATTAACAAGGCACGGCAAGACAAGAAGCAGAGTGGCCACAAGCAGCAAAGGATGTGAGAGCAGACACACCTATTGAGCCGAGGGTCAAAACCATGTGTTGGAACCATGTCACAAGGGCATCGCTCGCGGGCTTGTGTCACGGTGGGTATTGGCTCTCGTGTCACGGGTGATGTCCTCGTGGTACTTTAGTGTGATGGGCCAACGCTTGGTGTTCGTGGCCCATATCATCAACTAGGGTATCCATTCTCTCGCCCTAAGGTGTGGACGCCTGCAGTAAAGGCTCAAGCAGGAAGGATATCGGCCGATGACGGTCCTCCCTTCCTATTTCGGGTCCTTGTCGCCGAGGTGAGTGGGTCCATCCGCGCCAAACCGCCGTGAGCTACCGCCTCAGTTGTGTGTCCCCAACCTCCGTGACTATGTGGAGCAAAGGCGGATGGGTTCCATTGATCCCAACCCGCACTATAGCTCTGGAGTGATGAGGGGTCGCAGCTTGCCCCGCCCATTGATCATGGTGGGGCTCATTGGCTCAAAGTTGCTCTCGCCGCCGGCGCGCGCGGTTATGGTCACAGTACGAGACACTATGCCTATGGGGCTCTGTGGCTCTAAAATCGATGGTTAGCGCTCGGCTCAGAGATTCCGAGCCTTGATTAGGCAAACGGATCTCAGCGTGGTGCCCGGAAATCTCATGAAATGAGCGCCCGACTCATCAACCCAAGGATGTGGCCTTGATGAAATGGTCCTTCCTATTGTTTGAATTGTGTGTCTAGAAAGGCCAATTCACATTGTTCTAACAGTTCCATACCTCCGCACTGGGTGATTAGAGACGCAATAAATATCCCCTTTGGTTAATCATCTCTACCAAGTGAGCTCCATATTTGCAATGGATTGACGGGCTTTTTATTGACCATTGCAAATAGGTATCGCAGTCATCATAGCGCCGCGCGCATGTTCAGCCTTGAATTAACTACCATTGCCACCACCTATGCATGAATCTAAGAGCGGGTTGTGAATATCGTTCATGCGTAGGTTTGTTATACTTTTGCCGTAAATAGATTCCTTATTCATCGCGATCAAAGCTACTAACTCCATCGAGTAATCTCTACACAAGATGGAAAAGC
>JAYEVB010000036.1:0-37891 GCA_036346415.1 Raddia guianensis | reverse complement strand
AGCCCTAGTAGGTCGCTTCGATTGGGCCGTCAGGGAGTGGGCCATGGCAATGGGCCGTGATCCATTCCCCGACAAAACTTGTTGAACCTTGATGAAACTTGCATTAAACCTTATGAAACTTGACAGTTCGGCAAGTTTAACGAATATGAAATCCATGTTTCGGTAGGCGAAACTGAAGTTTCAATAGACGAAACCCAAGTTTCACTAGGTAAGTTTTGTAGATTTATATTGCAACATATATCTTGTTTTGTTCGTAAAAATACGAGTAACACGTTTGTGCAAACGGTTTGTGGATTAGAACATCACTCAAAATTTATGTCCATTCAAAAGAAAAAAGAGTGCACTGGTCAGGCGCTTGCATGCAAGTGATGTGTGTTCATATCGCGCGGCGGCTATGCACATGCGCATGCAAAGCCGGCGAAAAGCCGGAAGGCGCAGGAACGCCGCCAGCACGAGACACGCAGGTCGCCGCTGAAGTCCGGACGGGCCTGCCGTCCGCCTAAAGTGTTTTCGAAAGAATAAGCCATTAAACGCGCTTTTAAACACACAACGACAGAGGTACCGACGGCGGTTTCGCTCAACCATCGCGGATCACACCCCTATCGATTTTATCTTGCTAGCCGATCACCGAGCTCGCTCGATTCGAAAGGCCGGGCATGGCGAGGAGCGACGATAGAGTTTACCAGTTCGACCTCAAGGGTAATAGCCCTACTCCCGCCGAGCCTTAGCTCTTTTCGTGTTGTGGTTGTGTGGAATGTGAGTACAGAATGTTTCAACCCCTCCTTCTCTCTCTCCCTTTATACAAGCCTCGAATCAGGAGAGAGCCAAGGGGTAGGCGAATCAGGTTTCAAGATAACGATAAGACACAAGGGACAGAGAGAGACGAAAACGCGTGCTATCGCGCTATACGGTGCCGCCCACGCTGCTTTGTAAGTGGCTTCACCCGGAACACACTCGTGAGATCGCGGGCGGGCCCAGCTTGTCTTTTTGACGCGGCGTTAGCTTGAAGACGGCAAACTCTCTTCCGGCCAATTCCGCCGCCACGCGGATAGCTTGATCGCACTGCAGAGGTCATCGGGCGGTAATCATCTCTTCATCCGCCTATCCGCCAGTAATGTTGCATTGAATGCGCCTGCCCTTCGCAGCAGGGGAGCTCGCCGAAGACTTTTCGACGCCTCGCCATGCGGGCCCCACCGGCGAGAGGGCCCGGCGCCGAGGGGTTCGCCACACGCTGGGGCTCGGTCGCCACGGACGGCGGGCCTCGCCGGCCTGGGCTTCGCCACAGCTGGGCTCGGTCACCACCCGACGCAGGGGCCTCGCCGCGCCTGGGGCTCGCCACACGCCGGGCTCGGTCGCCTGCCGACGTAGGGCCTCGCCTTCTTCTCCAGACTCTTCATACCCCGTATTTATTGTACCAACAAGAGCTCCCGGTCCACCTATGATACGCGAACCGTCGCCGACATTTCGCCATTTTTGTGTGGCGGAGATTTAATCGTGGGGGCCACCTCGGCGGCAAGATGCTCGATTCTCCACCGCGCACGATCTTCCTTGGGAACCTGACTGCTGGGAAACCGGCGCTGAGCAATGATGGTGCTGGCGCGGAGGACAGAATCCAAACCGCTGGCCAGCGCTTTGCCTATAACATTGCCCTTGGCGCCAGGTGAATCCTTCCGCTCAAAGTTCTTGAGCTGCCACCGCCTTCCTTTGCCATTGCCACCAAGTTTTTCGCCTTTAACTTCACCACCGCACTTCCGCCATCTTCCAATGGCTCTTAAGCGCAGCAAGGGTCGCCGGGACGCCGCGCCGGCCGCCACCATCTCGGTCCAGCTTTGCCCGCTCCCGCCGACGAGGAGATGGTGGCGCCCCAAGTGTTCGTGCCGCCATCCTCCGCCCGATTCGCCGCACCATGGCGCCAAGCCTCGCGACGGGAGATCGCCACCTTCACTGCGGCCGGTCGCGGCCTTGTTCCGCCTTACTCGAAGTTCTTCCGGGGTGCTTGCTTCTATGAGATCCAGCGCACACCTTCCCCAATTCCGCTGCGGACGCCGACCATCTTCGCCACCTCGCGAAATGTTCGTGGGGACGATGCAAGCCTCCCGCTCGGCGCCGCTCTTCATGCTGCACATGAGCTCGCCGAAGGGGCTATTGAAGCTGCTACTTTACACTTCTGGCCGCCGCTTCATCCTGCGCGCCAAGTCCAACGAAGGACTAGCACCGCAAGGGTCAGATGTGGAGGATTCCAGCGCCGCGATGATCTTGCCTTCCCGAGGGTCCGCAGAATCCCTTGCCGCCTAGGGTCTCGCCCAACGACTCGCCGAAATGGAGGTGATGTGGCGCCATTGTTGAGCTCCGCAACGGGCTCACCGTAACCCATGTGGCGGCGAACTTTTGCGGCGCCTCGCCTGCTGATGAGGGCGCACTACGGCAAGATATGGCGACGACGATAGAATCCGCTGTTCCCGGAGGTGAGTGTTCTTTCATTCTTTCGGTCTTCTAACTCCGCTGAACGCCCTTTCTCTTTTGGTTGCTTGCCAACTTGCGGCTTTTTTTGTAGGCCCACAGAGGAACGTGCCGGAGGATGTGCTCGGCAGGGTGGGGATTCGTCGCGCCACCGCGACATTTCCCTCTGAAGGCCCGCCTCTCAGGATCGGGACCCACGGGAGCACAACCTGCATTTCGTCCCGCCTCCCATGGAGGTTTCGTCCCTGTTCAAGTGGCCCGGACCCTGCAGAACTGCGGATCCTCCGCCGACGATCCCGAAACTCCTGGGCGCATTCCTCCGGCAGCCATCATGCGCGGCCGTGCCGGCCGACCGACAAGGCCTGGAAGGCCGCCATCCTCTCCCAAGACGATGACGAGGAGGAGAGGAGAGACGAGCCCAAAGAGGGCTCGCGCCTTGAGTCTTGAGCGCTTCCGCTTCTCCGACCTCCTCCGGGGCCTGCTGCTGAGTTGCTCGCCGCCAAGGAGCGCGACAACTTTTCGGACCGGCGCCTCAGGCTGATTCTCCAGCCAGATTCCTGCGCTGGCACTGCTGGCGCTGTTTTCTTGCGCTGGCTCTCGGTCGGCGGTTGCTTTAACAACGCCGACCGCGTGGCTCCACCGCCTCGCCTCCTATAACGGGAGAAGGAGCGGCAAGACCGCTTATGACCAAGCGCGACGCGCTCTTCCTTCGCTGGGCGCCGCTTCAGTAGCTCTGCTCATGTACATTTCAGATTAGGGTTAGCACGCCAGATGTTTTTCGATACCTGAACCCTTTTGGTTTTTTCGCGGATAGAGCGGATTGGGCCTCAAGCTCCATCCTACGCGATCCGTCACCTCATCTTGCCCTGCGCCTTCGACGGAGACAGCCTCCACCGGAGAGGCGCCGGCTGGGTCGAGGACCTTCGTCCCGCCACCGCACCGACGCCATCTTCGCCATCGCCGCCGATGTCGGGCCTTCTTCGACGCGCTGCCGCCACACACGGGCGGCGAGGAAGGTGTTTTGCTTGCGGCGCGAACCGCGGCGAAGTTGCGGCGACTCTCGACCGGAGATCGCTGCGAGGGAGACGGCGACCGCGAGGCTGCGGTGGCACAAGCCGCTGCTCGTGCCAAAGACGCTGCAGACTTTTGCGCGGCGACTTCGAAGCGCCCGGTCCTTGCCGACATGCCGCGACCGCTTATCGCATTCCGACGCCCTGCACTTCGGGTTACTCAGACGCCTTGCCGAGGAGACGGCGCGCAAGATGTCGGGCGAGCGCGCTGCCGAGGCCCGCACGACCTGCAGGTGGTGATGCGGGGGCGATCGAAGATGGTCGCCACGGTGCTTAAACAGCGGTTCGCCTTGGGCAATCGCTTGTCCAAAACGCCTGCTCGACCTCGACGCCACCATCGGGAACCTCGCCACCGACCAGGCGAACAATTCGGTCGA
Organism: Raddia guianensis; assembly: GCA_036346415.1. NCBI lineage: Eukaryota > Viridiplantae > Streptophyta > Magnoliopsida > Poales > Poaceae > Raddia > Raddia guianensis. The sequence continues at coordinate 33,984 of JAYEVB010000036.1, read as the reverse complement.
GGTCGCCGCCACCACGATCCATGATGGGCGGCGCCGCAAACCGACCTTAAACGCTATGTGGCGAGAGCTTAGCTTCCGAAGTGGTCTAGACGCTGGTGCCGCTGTGCGCAGGCTCAAACCGAAGCGCATCACTAGGCTAGAACCCGCCTCCGTCGCTCGCCGCCCAAGCCAAGAAGCTTAAGCGTTGTTTTGCAACTATAATATCACTTTAAGTACTTTTTTCCGCCACTTTCAATGTATCGTTTTCTAACAGACTTTTTGGCTAAAAAGAACAGATGCCCACGGAGAGACGTAACTTATCTTTATATTGTAGATGGTTTTGTACACCGAGCCCCGAGGCGAGCGGGAAGGAGGAAAACCTCGCCGCCGGCTCCAAAAAGAAGGCCCAAAAGCTCCTAAACAGCTACCCACGGTAGAACTTCCTCACCGCTCGACGCTCCAAGTGTTCGCCAATTCGGCCATCCTCGAATCGCGAAGCCTCGACTAAGCTCAAGGGAGATCGAGGCCACCTTTGAAGGGGCCTCCCACGGGAGACAGCTTGTCGCGCTCGCTCGCTCAACTCAAGCAGAACGAGGTCGCCCATCGCCAGCGTTCTTCACACACCCGCCTTTGCTTGATAATGGCGCAGAGCTCGCTGATATCCGGCGCTCGGATCGCCGCCTCATTCTCGATCTCCTCCAGAGATTTATTTCATCCCGACGCCGGTCGAGTCTCCGCTTCGCTGAACGCCGCCACCCTTGGGGACCCAAAGGTGAGCTCCGGCGGGAGCACCGCCAGAGCCATACACCAGAAGAAAGGGGTCTCGACCGGTGGCTCTGGGAGTTGTCCGCAGTACCACAACACATGGGAACTTCTTCCGCCCAGCGCTCACGCTTCTCCAAAGCGGTCGAACGCCTCTTGTCTTGAGTCCTTTGAGTATTTCCTGTTTGCCCGCTTACTTGCCCATTGTCTTCGGATGTGCGACGGAGGCGGCTAAGCTTGGTGCCCATTTCGCACCAATCTTGGAAATCGCACTTTTGAACCGAAAGCGCCGTTGTCGGTGATGATTCGCGCGACGCCAACCGGACGAAGATGCTTTTCATGAACTTTATGGCTGCACCGCACGTGATCGCCGGATCGGCGAGGCCTCAACCCACTTGGTGAACTTGTCGACGGCGCATTTAACAGATACGTGTTGCTCTCGTTGCTCGGAACGGACTCAGATGTCAAATTTCGCATCGCGAACGCCAGAGAGCGGAATGGTTTGCGCTCCGCTGGCCGGTGGATCTCGCTTAGCATGAAACGCACGCCGCATCTCTTCACCACCAAGGCATCCTCGAGGGCAGAGGCAAGAGAAGCCGGGCGGAAGACCTTCCCACCAACGCCCGGCCTCAATGGCTCCCCGACATGCCTCCATGGATCTCGAGAGGATCTCACCTCGCTTCCCGAGTGACGACTTCAGAGAACTCCGCTTACGCCTCGGGCGATACAGGTCCCCACCTACTGTATGAGCGCTTGGCCTTGCGCGCTATCTTTCACCGACGCACATCGCAGGATCACCCGTCCCCAGTAGGCTAGGATAGGGTCCATCCATCGACCTTCCGGACGAGCGGGCGACAGTAGCATTGTCGCCGACGATCGCCGCCTCGGCATTTCCGCCAACCGCCGGCAGCTTCTTCCGCCTCCTCCAATGGGAGTCAGTGGGAATGGTGACGCCTCCTCCAGATGTGGGAGTTGCGCCAGAAAATGTCGCCCTCGCCGGGATTGGGGTCGCTACAGACGGTCACAGTGAGTCTTTCTTCAAAGACCCTAGCCGAACAGTGCCCTCGACGAGGCAATCCGATAACTCATCCGCCATATAGTTGTCGCCAGGGATGTGCGCAAGCCCAAACCTCAAATGCCGCCCAACGGCGACTCCGCCGTAGGCCACTCATGGCGGATCCGAACAGTGAATTCGTCACCGTTGATGACTAGGAGAGAGTCACCTTTACTTGTACACGGATGCCCGTGGTCGGCCACCCCGAGCCCGCGAGTAGCTCCTTCAGACCAGCGACGTTGTTGGTAAGCGAACTCCAAAGACCACTAGGTGCCGGACGATGTCGCCATGGGAGACACCAGACGACACCACCCAATTTCCCTCCAAATTAAACGAAGTCGTCAAGAAGAGAGTCCACGGCGAGGGTGCCGGGTGCTTCAACTTCGCGTCCCGAGTCCACTCACGATTTAACTCCGCCAGAGCTTGCCTTGATGGTCGTTCGGGAGCTTAACTTGAGGTCGAACTCGCCACCCATGGCCCACTTGGCGATGCGGCCTGCTGCCATGTTGAAGAGGATTCGCCGCAGGGGTACTTTAGTCAACACCGTGACTTTCGCTCGAAGTAGTGACGAGCTCCGAGACGCCACAAGACGGCGAGAGCATCTTCCGTGTTGTGAATACCTTGTTTCAAGGCCGTGGAGGACTTTGTCGATGTAGTAGATGGGGCGCTGAACTCCTTCTTCCGCCACCAAGACCAGCACGACCACTGGGTTCGGCCATGACATAAAGGATCGCGTCGCCTGGTCTGGCGACCAAGACGGGCGGGAAGTGAGGTACTTCTTCCGCCATCGAACGCCTCGCGCCCATGGTCCATTCAATTGGTTGGTCTTCTTCAGAGTCCGAGTAGAGGGAGACTTTTATCCCCAGCGAAGTTATAAAGCGCCCAGAAGTCAGACCCCACCAAGCACCGTGATCCGGGCCAAGTCGCCGAGGGCTTCATGTTCTCGATCGCGATCTTGTCGGGTTCGCCTAATCCTCTCTGGAGACAAGGAAACCCAGCAGTTTGTCTGACGGAACGGCGAACACACACTTTCGTGGTTGAGCTTAATGCAAGATTCCTCAAAGTTGGCGGGTTTCTTCCAGTCGCTGATCAACTCCTCCGCCTTTCTGGACTTCACCACCGTGTCGCCGATGTACACCTCCAAGTTTCGCCTTATTTGGGGGGGGATCGATGGGCCCCGGTATCTCTAGAAGGCCCATAAGGAACAGATAGGGCGTACCCTGTGTGTTGGTCAAGATGGAAAGCACTCGGATCGGGCGGAACTTAAGCCGCAAGAAAGGGTTCGAAGTTTACGGACATCCCCATGAAATTAGCAGATCAATGCATACGCTCCATGTAACATCATAACGGAAATAGTTGCCATATACCCGCGATTTCATCAGAATTCTATCCCCTGATTATATAAAGAGAGGGACGAGGCCATCGAATCAGTTTTAGGAGCATCATCTTGCATCCCGATCCACCAAATAATCCTAGAGCACAGAAGTAGGGTATTACCTCCTCCGCTGAGGGCCTCGAACTCAGATAACCTCGTTTTGTGCTAGCTATCTAACCTAGTTCTTGATTAGCGCCCTCAGATAAATTCATTGCCGCGGACCCCAGCTAGTCATCCGTCGGGCATGCGCCAGTAGGGAAGGCCAAGATCGCTTTTTAGATCAGATTGCTTTTTCAAGATCGCCAGACGTCGACATGAGGTCGGGAGACCCTTCGCCGCACTCGACTTCGCGTCGACGGCATCGGTAACTTCGCTCTCTCCCACGGAGATCGCTCAAATAAGGTGCACGCAATCAATGGGACCCATTGCCTTTGGCTTAGAGAATTTCGATATACTTTCTTTCGAAGATCCGCTGGCAAATTTCACTTCGCCTCTCAACGAGGAAAGCGAGGAAGAGCCCGATGAGATCTCTTACCCCGCCTCGACGCCTCCACCGGTGAGGTCTACAACTCGATCGATTTTCTTCGACTTGGGAGTCTTGCCTGCTTCCGCAGCACCGATCCCGAGACTCAAAGTAGGATAACCACTGAAACCAATCGCTAATCCGGCTGCTCAATCCAATCGGATCTCGCAGCTGTGGGTGTCATCAACGGTCAACCCATTGGACAAAGCGAACAGTCAGCTTCCGACTCAGAGTCGACGGGAGTGCCGAGATTCGAACTATCATGAGGTTTTCGCCTGGGGCGAGGACCATCACTCTACCTCTCCACTGTGTCACCCGAGACAACCGCCGCTGTTATGGAAGACCGAGACCGAGGCTAACTTCAGCAAGACGCGTCGCGACGCCCGTAATGAACTCGCGCGTGAAGTTAAGAGATCGAGGTTTACAATACTCCCTCAGCTAACGCCATCGCGTCAAGACCCTTCTCGAGACCATTGCGCAACAACTTCCGGAAGGCGTTAGGGCTTTAAAGCTCCTGCCACCCGCGGCTTGCTACTTTTTGCCTCTCACGCCTTTCCTTCCCAAGCCCTAATTCCAACCAAGGCCAAGATCAAGCAACCAATTCCACCTCAAAACCTGCTCTCGCCCAAACCTAGGGATCGCTATGGCCAAGTTCTCTAGCACTAGCTTGACCGAGGAGGACTTGAAGATTTGGGAGGAAGAAGGCTACATCGACGCCGGTAGCCGGAGGTCGCCTGGGAGGAGGAAACTCCGAGCCGCCGAGGACGGTCGCCAACTTCGAAAGCAGCTTCAGACTGCTCGCTTGAGGTCTCCGAGAGCCACTGTGAGGCCTTCTCAACATCGCGGATTGGAGGTGACGAACCTCAATCCAACTCGATCCTCTAGATGGCTGCCTCGCACACCGTGAGGGCTACCTGGAGTTGATCCAGGGCCTGCTCTTCACTACTACACGGTGACGAGGAACAGCCCGCCGCTCGGCCTTTGGGTGCTACTACCTCAAGCTCCGGCCATCGCTAACGACGCCACTGCACTTCGCCCTCTCAATGACTCACCATGGGCGGTGGTGGATGAGGTGGTTCTACCCCAAGAGGAGCGACAAGAAGCTCTTTCTTCACCAGAAGGCACCGCGAAGGAACCGCAATGCCCGGAGCTATCCGATGAGGATCGGTACTGACGCGAAGATCGCTTCTCTCGGGCCTTGCCCAAGGGCGGAGGTCATCCATGACTTCACTACGTAATGTAATCTATCCGCGAAGAAGACCCTACGCCTTCTACAAGGTAGAAGGATGGGAAGATATCACCACAGTAGAGCATGGGTAAGTTACTCAAACACTTAACCGCTCTTTGATGATTCTCCAACAGAACTAACAGCTTGCTCGGGCAAGAGTTAACCGACGCATGGGTGACCAAGCAGTCGATTCCATGTCAAGGCTGTAAGAAGGACATCGAGGTCACCGCGGGTGGCCTACACTTGTCCATGCGAACGTGCCATTCACATGCACGAGGTAAAACACTAAAACCCCGCCAGGTTGTTAGACTCGCTGTTGAAAATGCTAACATTCGCTTCCGAACAAGCAGAGGACCAACTGATCCTTGACGGATCGCAGGAGCCTCGACCTGAGGGAGCGAGGAAGGGCAAGGCCAGTGGTCGAGATGCCTGGCAGAGCATAAATACGACGCTGAGCTCGCCACGACCATCGGAGGGGATTCGGCCTTTACCCGACCTTCACGAAAGTGGTTTGGCCGAAGGATTTAACCTCAAAGGCATCGACAAGTTTGATGGCAGAGGACCCAAAGAATCTGCTATAGGTTTACGCCTTTAGCGGCCAATGTCGGAGGTGATCGTAACGCCATGGAAAATTACTTGTCGGGTCGCTGGACCCCAACCGCCTGCACCTAGTTAACGGACTCGGAGAGCTCTATCGAGTCTTGGGACGACCTCCAGAACAGCTTCATCGCCAATTTCCAAGAGACCTATGAAAGGTGCAATGAGATGGGAGATTGGATAGCTATACAGCGCAAGAGCGAGACTCTCCGTGAGTTCATCAAGCGCTTACTAAAAGAAGAACGATCCGGACGCTTGAACAAAACATCATTGATGCCTTCTTCGCCGGTGCAACCGAGGAGTTAATCAGACAGATGACCCGGACCTCACAGAATCTCAAAGCCATGTTCACAATGGCGATCAGAGGTCGGGCCGAGGAGGCCATCGCGAATCATCGCGTGTCAACGACGGAGGTTCAAGAAGAAGCCTAACGATTTAACAAGGCAAACCCAAGGACAAAAGAGAAAGTGGATGAGATGGTCGCCAACGTGGAGCACTACCGACCTAAACCCCCCAACGATAACGACTACAAAAAAGTGATGGATTCGGTATGTCCCTTCCATCCTCGAGGAAAACATTCTGCCAAGGATTGCCTAATTTCGCAGGTTCATTAAAGTTCAACCAACGGTTAAAGGTGGTCACGGCAAGAAGCCCCGATGGAGACTACCAAGACGCCGAAGCGCGAGATCGCTTATATCTTCGGCTCGATGCAGACGAGTCCAAGCGAAAGCGTGCTTACCACTCGAGATCAACGCCATCATGCTCGCTACTCCAAAATACTTATGCTCGTCCGAGATGCCCATCACCTTTGATCGATCGACCACCCAGATCGGATTGCATTCCTCGGGAGGTATCCGCCGGTTCGATCCACCGTCCAAGGAACTAAATTAAAAGGGTCCCGTTGATGGCGGAGGGATTAACGCCCTTTTCGCCAAGACCTTAGACCAAATGAATATCCCACATTCGAAACAAGAAAGGGTCATTCCGCTCCACGGGTAATCCCCGGACGCCCAAGAGTATCACTCGGACAGATTTCCTCACCGTCACGCTCGACCAAGGAGAATTATCGACCGAGAGTCTCAAGTTTCAAGTGGTCGATTTTCGAGACGGCATATCATGCTATCTTTGGGAAGGCCGGATTGCCAAATTCATGGCGGTCCCCAACTATACTTATCTCGCCTTAAAGATGCCAGTCCCAATGGTAATCACCTCCTCGGTGACGCTAAATGCCTCGCCTGCGATGTAAAGTCGTGGAAATGGCGCAGCACTCGACTCATCTCTGCCGAGATGGAAAAGATCCGATCGAGGTCGATCCTTCAGAGGAAGGAGACGCCCCACCAAAAAGCAGGGGCCAAGACATCCATCCAAGCAAACCGGAGAAACCAAGAAGATCCTCGTGGACCTCGTCCGATCCGCCAAAATGTACCGTGATTGGGACAGGCTCGGTAGCAATAGAAAGACGCTGCTGTCATTTTCCTCCGCCAACCGATGTGTTCGCCGAAGCTCTTCGACATGCCCGTGTCCGAGGGAGGTGATTGAGCACTCTCTCTACGCCGATGAAAAGGCAAAGCCCATAAAGCAAATACCGCGAAGATTTGCCCAGATCTGAAAGACGCCATTAGAGTGAGATCACCAAACCAAGGTGGCGCCGGTTCATCGTGGAAGTGTATCATCCCGAGTGGCTTGCCAATCCCGTCCCCGTGCGTAAGAAGAATAAGACATGGCGTAATGTGTGTCGACATACGCGACTCAACAAAGCGTGGTCCTAAGGATCCTTTGGGCTTCCGATCGATCGATCAAGTGGTGGATTCCACCGCCGGTGTGAGCTCTAAGTTTTCTCGACGCCTACCAAAGCTACCATCGATCACCGAAGAGAGAGGATTGCATCAAACGCCGCTCATCACGCCTCTTTGGTGTTTTCGCTATATCACAATGCCATTCGGTTGAAAACGCCGCGCGACCTATCACGCACCATACAGCCGTGTTTTCACAATCAACTCGGACGCAACGTGGAGGTATATGTCGGCATGACGCCGCCATAAAACAAAATCCGTGAGGGGATCTCATAACAGATCCGACCGAGACATTCGGGAGCCTAAGGGCATTTCAATGAAGCTAAACCCGAGAAGTGCTTTTGGGGTTCCATCCGTAAACTACTGGATTCATCATCTCCCATCGAGGATTGAAGCAACCGAGAAAGTCAGCGCCATCATGAAAATGAAGCCCCGCCAATCGTAGGATGCGTAGCTCACCGATGCATCGCGGCATTCAAATTTATTCGCTTCCGACTGGGAACGAGGCATGCCTTTCTTTAGGCTCTTACCGACAAGACGATTTTCAAAGGACAACGGAAGAACAACAAGCCTTTGAAGATCTAAAGAGGTTCCTCACCACGCCCCGTGTTGGTCCCTCCTATGCCCCAGAGCCCTCCTACTCTACATAGGTGCAACGACCACGCCATCGCAGCCACTTGGTGGAGCGATCAAGAGGGCTCCTCCGTAAGGTACAAATATCCGGCCTACTTCAGAAGCGAGGTATTGCCACTCTAAAATAAGGTACCCAGTGCGTAAGCTTCAGATGTCAGGTTACTTACATCACCTAAGCAAAGCATTACTTCCAAGAGCATGAAATTTCGATGGTCACCTTTTTCCGCTTGGAGATATATCACAATCGGGAGGCCACCGAGGATTGCCAAGCTGGCGGTTGAGCTTGAGCCTTGAAATAAAGTTCAGCCTCGACTAGCTATCAAATCTCGTTGCTATCGACTTGCCGCCGAGTGGACAGAGGCCCAAACCCCAAGCAAAGACAGACACCTCGAGCATCGACAATGTACTTTGATGGTTCCTCATGCTCACCGCTGGGCCGATTTTGCTCATATCGCCGACCGAGAAAAGCTGCGCCACGCCTTCCGAATATTGTTTCGCCAAGAATAACGCCACCGAGTACGAGGCACTCATCCACGGCTTCAGACGCCATCTCGCTGGTGTCAGCGGTTACGGTGCGCGATTCGCAACTCGTGGTCAATCAAGTCCAAAAGGAGTGGTCTTGTATTGGCGATAGCATGGCGGCCTATTGCCGGAGGTTCAAAACTAGAAGACAAATTCGACGGTTTGAGCTTACTTCACGTGTTCGCCACGACAATGAAGCAAATGGACGAAGCTAGCTGATGGGATCCACTCGAGCTTTGGTCCCGAGTGGTGTTTTCGCCCGTAAGCTATGCGCGACCGCCTATCAAGCTACCATCCGTGATCGGAAAAGAACAAGAGAAGCGTATGAACCCGGCGTAGAGGTATTTACGATGAACCCCGTGGACTCAAATTTTTATTTAGATTATCTTCTTCATGATGAGCTACCCAAGATCAAGCTTCAGCCGAAAGTGCATCACACGCCAAGCAAGAGTTACAAGGTGGTCGGGACGAGCTTTTCAGAAAGAGCAGTTCCGGGGTACTAAGGCGCTGTATATCTCGAGCAAGAAGGCGTAGATCCGCTTCAATGAAATCCACTCGAGAGTGCGGGCACCATGCGGCCGCTTAGCACCGGTGGCAAAGCTTATCGGCAAGGGTTTTTCGCCAACCGCCGCTGATGCGGAAGAAATAGTACGCAGATGTGACGGTGTCGCCGCACGCAGATTCACATGCCGCTCAAGATTTACAGACGATTCCAATCTTCTTGCCCTTCGCCATCCGAATCGACATGGTAGGCCTTCTCAAACGAAAGGCGGGTTCACGCATCTTCGCCGCCATTGACAAGTTTACCAAGTGGATTGAAGTCAAGTCAAGGTCAAGTATCACGGCGCCAAAGCACGGAGTTCTTCCCGACATCACAGCGTTATGCATTCTAATCGCATCATCACCGACAATGGCGCTCAGCCTCAAGCAGCGAAGTTTCAAGAATGGGGCGAGGAACTGCATTAAGATCGCTATGCATCGCTGGCCCACCCGAGAGCAACGGCCAGTCGAGCGCCGCCAATGGATTGGTACTACAAGGCTTAAAGCCAGATCTTCGATCGCTTAAAGCCAGACGCCACACGCCGGGTTAAGGAGTTGCCTCCTGCTCGGGGCTTAGAACAACCCCAAGCCGAGCCATCAAGCGTATACCCCTTTTCCTTGTCTACGGCTCAAGCGGTCCTCCCGATCGAATTGAAGTTTCGTCCCCACGGGTTGCCGGACACGACGATAATCGCCGGATGAGGCAAGGCGGAAGACCTCGATCGACTTGAGGAAGCCAGGAAGCAAGATTGATCCAACCGGCAAAGTACCAACAGGCTTACGCCGCTACCATCAACAAGAACGACGGGCCGCATTCTCCAAGGAGATCCGTCCTCAAGGAATCAAGCACGAGCATAAACTCTCCCCACTCGGAAGGCCCCTATGCGATCGCTGAGGTGACCCGCCTGGGCTTATCGCCACAACGCCAAGATGGATTCCAAGTCGGGTTACACTAAATAGTAGTGCGGAGTCAACCGCACCCTATCTCTTCAATAAAGTTGTTTTCTCTACATGTGTTGATCGATTCGAGTATTATGAAAATTTTTGAGTAATGGCTAAACATGTCCCAATGACAAGATTTAGCTACTCCGCAGCTTGCAGAGGAAAGCCAAGCCGCCACCTCTTGGCACTCTGGGGCCGGACCACCAAGCTGGATGCGATCATGAAAAGGATAAAACATATTATTCGGATAAGTTTGATCACCCAGATCGGGATCAACCGTAAATTTTATTACGCATACGCTATGTGTCCAATCGATCCACTATTTGACAAAGCAATGACTAACCTCTTCTAACAGAAGCTACGCCTTTCTCCTCCCGAAAGCAAGCAAACCCATCCTTAACGGCCCCGCAATTCAAAGCGAGGATAGTTTGACTTGCTGATGGCGAGGCCCCGGCCGGTGCACGTTATTGCAGCCCCCAAGTGAAGACCTTGATCCGCCTGAATGGCATCAAGATGAGCCACCAAGAGGTCGGGATCATCTCAGCTCTTCATCCGGATAGAGGCATTCAATTATTGGGGCAATCCTCGCCGAGGTCCGGGCGGCGGCTCGCGCACAACCAAATGGGTGAGATATCACGGTGTCAATGAGGTCGAGCTAGGAGAGCCATTGAGAAAGGTTACCTTCCTACTTTTTAGCCGAATTCTCGCTCGAGCGCTATTTGGCGGACCTCCTCTTCAAGAGCCTTCGCTTTGCCTCCAGCCTTCGCTTCCTCCAGAGCTGTACTCAACAAATAATATTGGAAACCGCCACCTACGTAGACATCTTCTTTAGGATTTAGCACGGTTGGGGTTTATACTCGGTTTGTGTTGATTCTCCACGGGCGGAATCGAAGCTCGCTGACTTCGCAGGAGCTCTTCGATCCGCCGCTGAATTGTCGCTAGCTGCATATAGCTGCTATCAAACTCGCCGCACGCCTTTAACTCGCCCCACCGCTTTCTCCATGCATCGGTCTTCGCCGACCTCTCCCTCATGCGCCGCGTGAAGGATAGAGGGTCGTTAGTGGATTCCCCGCGCAGCGAGGATTCGCAGAAAGAGGCTACCTTATACATCTCGCTTGATGGCAGCCACTTGTTCCAACACTTCCCATTCTCGGCTTCCCGCCCATCATCGACCTCAGAGTCTCCATCTCTTTCCGCAATTTCAGTCGGAAGGGTGGAGGGAGCTTTATGGAGGGGCGAGATCTCCTCGACTTCGGCTCGAGCCTCGAGCCGGAGCTGGATCTTCCTTCGCTGACGAGGGTTGACGGCTTGTGGCGACGGGCCTCGAGTCCGGACGGGAGAAGCGGTCCGCCGAGCCTCCTAAGGCCGAGGTCGTTCGTCGTCATCCACCGGTTTCCCGCAGTATGAAGAGCTCTTTCAAGAGATACATCTCTACAAATTATGAAATCCCGACGCATTTAAAGAATACCCGTGGACGGACGATTTCATCTTGAACTTCATGCGTCCGAACCACTTGATCCGAAGCTTACGCCTCCTTCGCCTCTGACGCGCCTTTGGGCCGGGCAGACCGACGGTTTGGGCTCATGGCCGCATGGCCGCGGTCAGGTAGGACTTCGCCACCGGGCGACGGCGGCGAAAAGAAGCGGGTGGTGTCGCCATCCTCATCCTCTTCGTCCGAGTCCTTTGGAGCATCCTCCCCGCCTTTTGGTCGCAGAGCCGCTGAGCCCTCGGCAGACGCTATGCAGGTGCCCCTTGGGGAGCGGAGCCTCCGGGATCGGGGGAGCGGAAAAGAAGGCTTCGCGCCCCTGCAACTAGGGATGAAACGGATCGGATACGGATCGGAAACCACTCATATTGTATTTGATCCATTTAGTTTGATCGGATACGGATTCGATATGGATAGTACCGGATACAAATACGGATACTAATAATATCGGATACAAATACGGATCGGACGCGATACTCTCTGATAATACGCGAAACATATACTAAAGAAATAAGTATATCCAAATACATATAGTTATCTCTTTGTGACTCAACTTTATGGCCCATAGTCATGAAAATGATGGTGTAAGTATCATACCCGATAAAGCAAAAAATGTAAAATCACATGCATCTAGTTGTTATATGTGTTAGTCATTCATCCTATAGAAATATAATAGAGATAGTTTATAGATGGATTTAGTTAATCGGATAATATCCATCGATATTATCCAAGAAAAGCTCGGATAATATCCATCGGATATTATTTGTATCCGCATCAGATCCGCTTTGTCGGATTCGGATATCCATAAAATTATCCTACCAATATTTTCGGATATTATTATGCCTCGTCGGGTCGGACGGTCGGAAATTATCCGTACCATTTTCATCCCTACCTACAACGCATCAAATTACATTAACTCTAGCCCTACATCAACGAATCATGGTTGAGTTGAGGAGGATCTTCTCTCATCACCGGTGGCAAGAATCCTGATGATATGGAGCCGCATTCCGTGGAGTTATTTCTGCGTCTCGAGCAAAAAGTTCGCCACTGGCCGAGGATCTCCTTCGTGCAAGGCTCGCCGCTTCTCGAGTGGCGCCCCGCAGCCCGAGTACTCAAAGGCAAGATGTGCTCTCTCCTTGATGGGCTGGATACGGCTGGGTATAGTTCCACACTACCCCAATACCGTCAGCCCGCAGACTTGGCTCATGGAGAAGAACAAGAAGTTCTTCACTTGGCTTCCTCACATCGGCAAGTAGAGAAGACCAGAGGGATGGACTGTGGGCACTCACGAGAAAGAAGGGAGGGCCGGGGAGTTGGCACAATAAAACCACTGAAGTGCCGCCTTTGTTGGAAGTTTTCAAAGCTAAGATCGAATAGTATTTTTAACCCTTCCGCAATTGAATCTCAAGGCCGCATGGGCTTTGTGATTGTCCTTGTTGGGATAGGGTTTGAGAAGGAAAAGGAATCTAAAAGATCAAGTGGGGAGCGAATTTCAAATAGACCTCACAGACGTGAATGAAAATCGCGACATGAAAAATGGAGTTGGGATTCAAGTGTGAAATCTTAACCCCGTAAAATGAAGGCACTCTAAGAAAGAGGAGCAAGGAAGGCCGGGCCACGGAGGAAGAAAGATTCGAAGACCACCACCGTCCGAACGAGGGTGGGGCAGATCCACCGGCAAGCGGACGCCAAGACAACAAATTTCTGGAGGGGAACACGCCGAGAGACCAGCTTCAGAGAGCCTCCGTTTGGTTGTGATGGACTTCACCCACTCCTTCCCGCTCCTAGCAGCCTTGGGGGTGGAGGGGGAAGGCGGAGCCATTGCGATCGGAGACGGCTGGCGGCGGAGGTGGCGATGAAGAGGAACCCTAGCGGCGGAGCTTACTGAAGAAGCCAACAGACTGGCGCGAAAAGCAAGCAAGGTGAACCCGTTTCGTTCTCCTATTCCAAACTTGTATCAACGGGCAGAGTTTCGCATTCTGGGCCGGGCCTAAGTCTAGCGTCGGATGCGGCCTTTCCGCGAGGGGCCCAGTAATCACTCGGCTGCTCGAGTGGTTCCCCCCAAGAGGTTTGCATTATGCTACGACCGCCTCGTCTGTGAGCGGACGAGCCTAGCTACTCTGGATGAAGTATTGCCGTGGATCAAGCAAAAGACATCGGTTTCAAAAGTCCTTCTTTCAAAGGGCACTTAGGCCTGACATATTTTTTCCGCAGCACAAGACATCGAGCTAGGGCTCGTCCGCTGCTCATGGAGGAACAAAGAAAAGGCCTTACGGAGGGCTTCAGTCCCCATCGGCACGGAGGGCGGCGACCAAGGCCCTGAGGGGAAGCGACTTGTGGAGTCATGGAATCCACGGATCGTAACCCTAATGGATTCCTCCGCATGACTCCCCTGCTAGGGCGAAGTCCTCCCAGCTCGCCCTCAGGCTTTCAAGCCTTGGCGGTAGCCTCCGCTCTCTCGCTGGTTCATCGACCCACGCCATGATCATCTCCAAGGTGTTGGCCATTGTTTTGCGTGAGAGAGGTGGAAAAGATTTTGGGAGTCGCCAAAAAGAAAGAAGACTCAAAAACTCTACGGTGGTGAAGTGATACTCACCGGGATTTCTTTTTTTATACACGGCGAAGTTCAAGGGTCGCTACCGCATCCGCTTTTCAACACAAAGAAACCATCGTGAGCGATGGGATTTGAAGTGGAAGCGGATCCGCTTTCGACGAAAAACACGCTGCCCCTACACCGTATGAAAAAAGGGCGCGAAAACGCTCACCTCCCCTAATTGGGCTTGGGCTAAAACTGCAAAGGGCGCATTCCCTTAACAAAGCTTTTCTTAACACGCCAATCGACGGCGGCAATGTGTTAAAATCGAGCCTAATTCGCCTCGTGCACCCTCGAGGCATATCATCAGAGCGCCAAAATTAAAAATATTTCACGATACCCCATGGGTCACTAGCCAACTTTGCACGCCAAAGTTGGGTGCCGTGAAACTTGATTCAATTTCTTGAGGTATGCCTTCATAAGGTCGCTAGTTGTATATCGCTACGCTGATACAAATATCTCTCGCAAAATTAAGCCCAATCGGTATGCCTTCGTGAGGCCTATGCCGATCCTTGCCATGGTGGGGACAGATACCACCCTACTGAAAGGTGTACCCTATGTTGGGCCAAGAGCTGGTTCTTACAAGTTAAGGCCGCACCGATGTCGATATCCCTAAAACGCTAAGGTTACAAAGATGTCGCAAGACGTAAGTCGAATGGCGGGCTTAAGGCATGCCCCAAGACGGGCCAATGGCCGCTTTGTATTGCAAGAGAGGATGCCTGTGGAGCCAATCCTCCTATTGAAATAACGTGTCCAACGGGCCGAGAGAACTGGAGTTTGGTATTGCCAAATTTAGGCGTTGTTTTGACATAAAACTCAAAATTTCTTGAGTCCCTTACAATCTCTTTTCAGATTACAGAGAACCAATGCCAAGCATCCGACTCGATCGTAAAGCACTGGGGCTATCAGGATCGGATGGGCCCCGTATCCTCTAGAAGGCCCATAAGGGAACAGATAGGGCGTACCCAGTGCCTGCTGGTCAAGATGGAAAGCACTCTGATCGGGCGGAACTTAAGCCGCAAGAAAGGGTTCGAAGCTTACGGACATCCCCATGAAATTAGCGATCAATGCATATGCTCCATGTAACATCATAATGGAAATAGTTGCTATATACCCCGCTAATTATCAGAATTTATCCCCCAGACTATATAAAGGGAGGGACGGAGGCCATCGAATCAGTTTTTAGGAGCATCATCTTGCATCCCGATCCACCAAATAATCCCAGAGCACTGGAAGTAGGGTATTACCTCCGCTGAGGGTCTCGAACTCAGATAACCTCGTTTTGTGCTAGCCATCTAACCTAGTTCTTGATTAGCGCCCTCAGACAAATTCATTGCCGGGTGACCCCCCGCTAGTCATCCGTCGACAAAGCAGGAGCGATATGCATGGCCCTTTGGTAGGTTGGGCCTGCATTCTTCAATCCAAACGCCATCCTCGTAGCAAGAGACTCCCATGGGCGCCACAAAGGTCAGTCTTGTCTTCATCTTCTTCACCATGCTAACTGTGGTACCCGAGTACGATCTAGAAAGCATACCGCCGCACCGCCGTGGAGTCGATTTATGAGGTCGGCGCGGGCGCTGGTACGAACCTTTGGGCATGCCCCGCTGAGGTCGGTGAAGTCTACGCACATCCTCCATGCACTCGCTGATTTCTTTTTGACGAGGACGGGTTCGCCACCACCGATGGGCGACACTTCGAACGACCCTCGCCTCTTAAAAGCTCGCCCACCTCCCGCGATAACGGCCCGACGCTTCCACCGATCGCTCAACCTTCGTGATAATCGATCGCTACGGAATGTTGCCAACTTATGCTCAATCACCTCTCGGGGACCCCAAATTTATGTTGGACGGTTGCTAAGCAAACATGTTCATAGGATCGAGGAAGGAGACGAGCACGCCTTCCTATTTGGCGCCGAGAGAAGCGCCCACCCGAACGGTTCGCCAGTTTGACTCGGCCAGAGATCGCTTTGACCTCCGCGGATGAACCGGGAGGCATGATGTTCACGGAGGAGCTCCTGAGTCGGCTTCACCTTCGGGTTCGATTGCCCCGCCAAAGCGAGAGCATCCTTGTCGCAGCGGAGTTCCTCCGGCGGTCCACTTTCATGATGATGGGGCCACTGGCCCTGTAATCTTCACCACCATGTACGATAGTGGCAGTCAGCCATGAACTTGGTCACGGCCGACCCAAAGATGGCGCTAGTACGGAGGTCAAGTCACTACCTCAACTCGAGCATCTCCGCGCGGAAGTTGCCTGAGCCTCCAATGTTACCGAGATCGACGCCCCCTGCAGGGACGGACTCACCGCTGCTTTTGTCGAAGAATGGGAGCGCCGTCGAAGCTCCCGCCGCCGATCTAGAGCGCCTTTGGCGACTCAAGGATAGGAGGTTGAGAGAGCTCCGTTTACCACAACCCGCCCCAGCTTTTGACATTCCGGACCGTGGGCGCAACCACGATCGGGAGATGACCCGGCCGGGCGGTATCGGGCTGGTGATCGGCTCGATCAATGTGATCGGTCCGCCCGACCACACCACCGCTTTTGCCGACCTAACGCCGAGCACGGCGATGCACACTTCCTCATCGCACGCTTGAAACTAGCGGACGGATAGGTGGCCGATCCGCCGGGATAATGGCGACTTCGCTGCCCGCCGCTGAAACCAAGCGCCGGTTCTTGCCCTTGCCGCCGCCGGACGCCGTTGCTCGTGGACGCGCTTTGTCCACCATTTGTCGACGACATGGCAATCAGCCAAGTCATGGGAATTGTTGCGATGAATGGGACAGAAGTCCTTCCGCCCCACTCACGGGACGACGGTCCCGCCTCGCCAGGACCGCTGGGGCCGCTGGGTACACGGGCGGTCGCCATGGCCGCCTTTACGAGGACTGCTCGCTGGCGCCGCCGACCTCCTCCTTTTTTCGCGCAAGGCCACCATCGCCGCCGCCATTTCGTTGTTGTCGCAAGGCTTATGCCAGACCTGCCCTGTCTCGCCGCTTTGCGCCCTTCTTGTCCTTGTCGCTGGATTTTTCGAGGTCCCGCCCGCGCCCGCAGCTGCCCCCGCCTGCAGCTGGCGGAAGCGAGCCCGCCTCAAGGGTGCACTTAGGGCTGGTGAAGAGTTCTTCCGTCGTGTTGATCTTATGGGTGGCCATCTTCTCCTTAACCTTGGGGTCTCGGCGCTCCCAAGGCCGTGACAACGCGCCGATGGAGATGACAGAATGGTGTTATAACCTCGATCAAGATTGATATAGTCGCCAATGATTCTCCTTCTTCGCTTCCACATTGTGCGATCGCTTCGACCGGCCGCTCAACGCGTTCTCGAAGTTGGTGATGAAAACCCGGAGAGCTCCTTCCACGACCCCACCGACCGGGTAGGTTCATGAGCCACGAGCGGGTTCACGGTGAAGACCGCTGGAAGTAGTTCGCTGTAACCTTCCCCACCTCCACCGGGCTGCGCCACCGTGAGTGTAGTTCTCGCAAAACTCGCTTGGGTTGGTAGACCCATCGCATTTCGATGGTGGCGGCCGGAACCTCTCCGCCATCGCACTCGCCCGCCTCTTGAAAAGGCGCTGCAACCGACGCCGGAGCCTCGCCGCCTCGGATACGCCTTCGTCTCTGCCTGGCCACGCCTCGGCGGCGCCAAGAAGCGCCGCTTCCCGGCGGAGGCGGCCCCACGGAGTCCTCCCGCTGCCCTCGCGAACGGGCAACAACAAATAAGCGGGTTGCGCTCGATCGTGTCGCCGCGGAGCTTGTCGCAGTCTTCTTCAGGCCGCAGATGGCGGTCCTCCAAGGGGTCCAAGATCCCACCCATCTGTACGCCGCCTGGTCGAACCCACGAGGAGTTGTTCGCCCTCGCCGCCCCGCCCCGCCTCTCTCGCCAGAAACTGTGGAGGCATGTGGAGAAACCAGGGCGGAGGAACCGAAATGCCGCCTCGCGCCCGCAACTTGCACTACCACCGCTGGCAGTTTACATAGCGGGCCAAACCGCCACCACGGCGCCACGAGAATCCGGAGTTACCAAACCGCGGTTGTCCAAGAGGGCCTCGCCGCCGCAGTGTTTTGTGCCGAGTGCACCTCCAAGGCCGACGCCGCTTATCGATCGACGCGCTTCTCCGCCAAGGTGCCAACCTCGCGGACGGTTACCGCCGGCTGATTCATCGCCATCGCTGGGCCGACGCCGCGTCTGCTCTAGCGGCCGCTTGGTCCATTATGGATCGCCATACGCCATTGCCGCTCAAGAGATGTCGAAGAGCTCGAATCGATGTTAGCGCCTTTACCGGCGCTACCATCGACGGCGTTTCTCCGCCAACCATCGCGGATCACAACCCTATCGATTTATCTTGCTAGCCGATCAGCTCGAGCTCGGCTCGATTCGAAAGGCCGGGCACGGGCGAGGAGCGACAAGACAGAAGTTTACCTGTGTTCGACCTCTCTGGTAATGGCCCTACTCCCCGCCGAGCCTTAGCTCTTTTCGTGGTTGTGGTTGTGTGGAATGAGTACAGACGTTTCAACCCTCTCCTTCTCTCTCCTCCCCTTTCTACAAGCCTCGAATCATGGAGAGAGCCGAGGGTAGGCGTAATGCTGTTTCAAGACATCGATAAAACACAAGGGATGTGACAGAGAGACGAAAACGTACGCCATCGCACAGACGGTGCCGCTTTCACGCTGCTTTTTGTAAGTGGCTTTCACCAGGTGAACACACCTGAGATCATGGGCGGGCCCATTTTGTTCTTCCGACGCTGGCGGCTAGCTTGAAGACGGCAAACTCTCTCTCGCCGATCAATTCCACCGCTACCACAAAGGATAGCTTGATTAGACTCGCAGAGGTCACCGTGGGCGGTAATCATCTCTTCATCTGCCTATCCGCTGCAGAATGTCGCATTGAATGCGCCTCGCCCTTCGCAGCAGGGGGAGCCTTCGCCGTAAGACTTTTTCGACGCCTCGCCATGCGGGCCACACCGGCAGAGAGGGGCTCGGTCGCCCGCCTCGACGTAAGGGCCTCGCCCAAGGCCTGGGGCTCTCGCCCACACGCTGGGGCCTGGTCGCCCGCCCGACGTGTGGGGCCCTCACCCGGTCTTCTCCAGGACTCTTCATACCCCGGTATTTATTGTACCGACAGACGCAGTATAATTTTATAGGCTAAGATCACTCCTGGCCCTGCGAGAATTGATTTGGTCTACAAAATTGACCAAGCAGTGGAGCGGCAACTCTGACCTAGACCTCATAGAAAACGGAGGTGAGCAAATTTTAATACGCTCAACAGCTTACCTATAAAATTTGCGTAGACACGCGGTAAAAACGGTGAGGCCATGGGATCTTCAAATTGGGGATATTGTCATTAGGCGAATCCAGGATCTATCTAAAGTCAACAAGTTAACACCCCGATGGGAGGGCACGTACAGAGTTGTATCTGTTATACGCCAATGGACGATGGGGAAGTTTTGAGTAACTCTTGGAAAGATCAGCTTCATAAGTTTTATCCTTAAAATTTTTAAAAACGCTTTTGCTCCCACGCGGGAGCTCGTTTTCCAGAGCGCAGCGCCAGACGGGCGCGGTTTCACGCCGGGCAGCAGCGCTTCCGACGCTGCTGGGCTTTCCACCGCTGCGCCATCGGTCGAGTGGGCGAAGGCTGGCGACGCCTGCCGACACCACCGCCTCGCATTAACGCCACCGCCGCCACGGCCGATGGCCGGCCGCGGCCGACGACGCCACCGCCGCCCGCCAATACGCCGACTACTCTTTCTACCTCTCTAATTTGCTCGATTGGTAGTTTACGTAGTTTTTCACATTTTTATACTATTTTTCAGTACTTCGGCGTGAAATTTCTCGCAATCGATCAAAAAGGATCGTGGTCGACGGTTGAGATATCGATCTCAAGTAGATTAAAGGTTCTTGAGAAGGGAGATAGGAGACACGCCAATAACACGAACAAAGAATCAACGCACTTAACAGGAGACAAGGGTTTTATCCCGTTCAGCCTCTGAGAGATAATAGCCCCACGCCCACCTCTTTCTTTATGTCAAAGAGGATTACAAGAGGATGCTCGACGAGACGAACAGATCTAGGCGAGATTATGGGTGTACAAGAAGTATTGTGCAACAATGCGATGATCAAGTGTATAAACTCGTG
This sequence comes from Raddia guianensis, assembly GCA_036346415.1. Lineage (NCBI taxonomy): Eukaryota > Viridiplantae > Streptophyta > Magnoliopsida > Poales > Poaceae > Raddia > Raddia guianensis. The sequence continues at coordinate 13,840 of JAYEVB010000036.1, read as the reverse complement.
CCGGATTGGCCCTCTACACGCCGTAGAGGCCTTGTTTATATAGTGTTGATGAACCGACCTACCGAAGGATAATCGGGCTGGGCCAACTACGAGATCGTAACGAACTCAGTACATGCCAAATACATCCCGAGGTAGATAAGGTAAACTCCAATACTTGGGGATCACGACTCCTATTCCAATCCGGGAAACCAACGCCCGGTCTTCACGTAGTCTGCGTAACTCGCTCGAGACAGTACTCAAACACGCATTCTTGTCGTTACGCATCATGCCACCAGAAGCTGTTCGCAGATGCATATGGGCTGATAGAACCTTCCAGGAGCCGGCCCCGTAGGTCGCTTCGATTGGGCCGCTGGGAGGGGCCATGGCAATGGGCCGTAATTTTGTCCCCTATACCTAGCCCTCAAACTCAAATGGAAGGACTCACTAGAGTGGGTCTTCTCTTGAGACTCCAAGTCACGAAGAGGGAAATATCGCTGTTACGAAGATGTACAACGAATCTAATCGAAAGGTGTTAAGGCTCTCCCAATGTGACTTGTCCAGATCGAATAAACTCGACGGCCGAGCAACTCGCTAGGTCGAACAGAAAATACCTCCATCCGAAAGCAGTAGCACCAACCAGCGACGCTGAAAAAGTAGCCGCTGGTAAATCTCAACGGTAACTTATGCTATGCAAGGAAAAACAGACGACCGCTTTACTTGGTCGCTATGTAAAAACTAGCCGTTTAGTGGCAAAGAACCGTTGCAGAGCTGCTCGGTTAGGGCTTTAAAAAGCTCCCAAGCCACCCGCGGCTTGCCACTTTTGCCTCTCACGCCTTTCCTTCCCAAGCCCTAATTCCAACCGCGCTCAGCATCAAGCAACCGAATTCCACCCCAAAACCTGCTCGTCCAAACCTAGGGATCGCTATGGCCAAGTTCTCTAGCACTAGCTTGACCGAGGAGGACTTGAAGATTTGGGAGGAAGAAGGCCACATCGACGCCGGTAGCTGGAGGCTGCCCGGGGAGGAGGAAACTCCGGAGCCGCTCGAGGACGAGTCGTCAACTTCGAGCAGTTCGCACTGTTCGGGTTGAGGTCTCCCGAGAGCGACTTCGTGGAGGCCTTCCTCAACATCAGCGGATTGGAGGTGACGAACCTCAATCCGAACTCGATCCTCTAGATGGCCGTCTTCGCACACCTGTGCGAGGGCTACCTGGGAGTTGATCCGTTGGTGGGCCTGTTCCTTCACTACTACACGGTGACGAGGAACAGCTCCGCCGCTTCGGCGCTTGGGTGCTACTACCTCAAGCTCCGGCCATCGCTAACGACGCCACTGCACTTCGCCCTTCACCGCCGACTCAATGGGCGTGTGGTGGATGAGGTGGTTCTACCCCAAGAGGAGCGGCGACAGTAAGCTCTTCTTCACCAGGAAGGCACCGGCGAAGGGAACCGCAATGCCTCGGCCGGAGCTATCCGATGAGGATCGGTACTGACGCTGAAGATCGCTTCTCTCGTGGGCCTGCCTCATGGGCAGGAGGTCATCCATGACTTCACGGCGTAATGTAATCTATCCGCCGCGAAGAAGACTTCACGCCTTCTACAAGGTAGAAGGATGGGAAGATATCACCACAGAGCATGGGTAAGTTACTCAAACACTTAACCGTTTTTTGATGATTCCTCCAACAGAACTAACAGCTTGCTCGGGCAAGAAGTTAACCGACGCATGGGTGACCAAGCAGTGTCGACCCATGTCAAGGCTGCGAAGAAGGACATCGAGGTCACCGCGGGTGGCCTACACTTGTCCACATGCGAACGCGCTTTCGCCCGCACATGCACGAGGTAAAACACTAAAACCCCGCTTGTGTTGCTAGACTCGCGCTTGTTGAAAATGCTAACATTCGCTTTCCGAACAAGCAGGAGGACCAACTGATCCTTGGACGGATCGTGGAGGAGCTCTCTGACTCTGAGGGAGCGAGGAAGGGTAAGGCCAAAGTGGCCGAGATGCCCAAGGTGGCCACAGCGCCGACGCGGAGCTCGCCGCGCCGCAGCGGCCGCCAACCATCCTAGAAGCCCCCTGTGGCGAAGAAGCGCCCTGGGCAGCTCAAGCGAGAGCGCGGCCAGCCGAGGGGAGATCGTCCAAGCCCATCCCTCCTCGCCGAGCAGAGCGACGACGAGGTACAGAACTTGACCCTCTGGCTGAGGCGGTTCGCTCAAGCTCACCCGGGCCATGTGGAACGGCTGCAACAGATCGCCGAGCAGAGGAGGCTCGAGGAGGAGGTAGCGCGCAAGGAGAAGCTTCTTGCGTTGCGCTAGAAGAGCGCTCAGCTCAGCAAAGAGCTGAGCTTGTCGCTGCAAGCTCCTGGAGGCAGAGGCGAAGAAGCCGAGGAGCCTCCGAGCAAGAGGCGCAAGCCCCACAAAGGAGCGAAGAAGAAGATCTCTGCTCCTCGCGATGTATGTACCAAGAATGTCGTTCCTTGTACGCTGTACCAAACCGCGCAGGTTAAGCCTCCTTTTTCATTAGCCGCTTAGGAGGAGGTCGACGTGACTACGTAAGCGGGCGATCGAGCGGTTCTGCGCCCGAAAGCACTGCCGGTGCTTCATGGACAACGAGGCGCCGCTACCGGGACAAGCCGGGTAGCGTGGTTCAAGGCCCCGTCTGCCCAGCCGACCGGTCGATGCCCCGAGGCGCTGCGATCAACCGCCGGAGGCCCTGTAAAGGAGCACGGGCCACGGCGAAGCGAGCTAAGATCTTGGTTTCGCCGGCCGCCCAAGGCGAGACCGAAAGCAAGGGTCCCGCCGACACTTCTGCCGCAGGGGCGAAGCCGCCCTTGTGGCAACGGCTGCTTCCGGCGAAAGTGGAGAAATCTCGCCACCGGGGAGGAAGAAGAAGATCGCGGGCAGGGGGCTCAAGTCACCCTGCCCACCACCACTACCGGGCGCCTCCAACAAGGTAGGCGCGCCCCGCTCAAGGCGAACGGGTGAGAGAGCAGAAGAAGGGTAGAGCACGAGGGCGGCACTCGGTTCGCCTGCCGAATCGCCTCTGGCGGCGCGCGCCCACACCTGACGAGAAGAAACGGAGGAAACGGGCGCAAGCCTCGCCCCGAATGCACAAGGCTTCGTGGACTCCACGGCTTTGAAGACCGCCTCGCACTGTAGTCTAGAGCGGCGCTAGGAGAGGTAATCCTCAAAACCAAACTTTGTTCTGCCGAGCTATAGCCGCCCAAGGCTTGACTTGGTCTTCTTTTCGGCCATGGAGGGCACCATGGATGACCTCGTGGAAGGCGCCACTGCCGAGTGCAGCTGCTCGGGCGACCTTCCAGAGCAGCCCAATGAGGGGGTTCGAGCAGAGCCTCCCGCACCACCCAAAAGCCGAGTAGGTCAAGGCGGGTGAAGAAGCTAAAGGCCCACTGACCGAGGAGAGGCAGTGCCCGCGGCTCTTTCAGAGAAGATCTCCACCCCGGCATCACAGGAGGAAGCCGAGGAGATGCGCGGGCTGGCAGCGAGGGCGAGCACCGCGGAGGACAAGGTCAAGGAGCTGGACGAGTAGCTCAAGACCGCCGAGCAGCTAGCTAGTCAGAGCGAGGATTTGACCGAGCAGCTGCGCGCCAAGACCGAAGAGGTCGAGGCTCTCCGTGCAGAAGCAGCGGAGCGAGGCCGGCTCAGCAAGGAGGAAACTGATCGTCTCCAAGCTGAGGCCAGAGAGGGCTTCAAGGCGCAAGGGGAAGTCCTGCGCCTCAAGATAGAAAACGAGGGACTGAAGGAGCAGCTTGCTTCGAAGTAGAAGTAGGGTTGTACTCCTTGTACCTGTACAATTTTGGCCATGCAATAAAGACTTACCTTTTTGCACAACAAAGACTTACCTTTTCCCTGCAAAGAAGAGCAGCAAAAAGACAAGAACGAGTAGAAACTGAGAGAAAGACGAAACAACGCCAGAAAGTTTTAAGAAAACCGGTAGAACGCTAGACTAACTCCCACTTCTGCTAGAAGTCGTCAAAACCTGAGTTTATGAACTCAATGTGTACAAGAGAAAGAGCGACACCCTAGCCCCTAAGACGGACGCATCCTTGAAGACCTAAGCTATGTAAATCAAGCACGGCGAGAGAGATAGAGCGACACCAGATCTTGATTGACTCGCTCTAGGAACCGCCGTTAACGTAAGTTAGGCGATTCAAGGTAACCGAACAAGAAAAGTGCTTCGCCATGGAGGGCTTACGAGAGCAGTGTTTCGCCAAGTGGTTGTGCCGTGATCGGTAAGTGCTTCCGCCATGAGGGCTTACGAGAGCGACTTAGCCATGAGGTCGATGCCGTGTTACGCAACTCTGAGTTTAGGAACTTGTTGAAACGAAATACGGGCAGGGAAACCCTGAAGATCGCGGAGCCAAGAGTTCGCAAGACCGGGCAGCCATCAAGTGTTACCAGAAAGGGTAGTCTGAGAAGACAAGGAGTGAAAAGGACCGCTGGGGGCTGCGAAAATTCACTGTTAATTGGATTGAACTTTACATGGCAGCCCGAGAGACTTGGACAAACTAAGGCGCGAAGTTTATAAAAGCGCGGAGCTAAGCAAACACACAAAAGACCTACACAAAGAACTTACAAAGCTGATCGATGTTCCAAGTGCTGGTTAACTCTCTCCCGTCCTCCATTGCCAGTGTAATGCCTCCGGGCGCAGCAAAGAGAAACGACAAAGGAACGGGCCCTCCCAACGGGGAGTGAGCATGTTGGCATTGGACAGGTTCTGGACACGGCGCAGAACGAGGTCGCCTGCCTTCAAAGCCCTTGGTCGAACTGATTTGGCAGTGTGCCGGCGAAGAGCTTGCTGGTAGCGCCATTCGACTTGTGTCCGTCCGCAGCCTTCGAGGAGATCGAAGTTCGAGTAGGCGCTTGCTCGTCGCCAACTGTTGACCGAAGCTCGCGGCGAGGCGAGCCGAGTACTATTTCAAGGCAAGATAGATTCTCGCACCATAGACCAATTGGAAAGGAGTTTCTGCTGTTCGGCCAGTCAGAGCGTAATGCCCAGAGGACGGAAGGAATTGTCAACCCCGCTTTGTTGTGCTCACGAGAGCAAAGAACACCCGCCGCTTGATACCCCGGACGATCCGTCTGCTAGCTCGCCGATCGCTTCCATTGCTCTGTGGATGTGCCACAGAGGCGAAGCACACCTTGGTTCCCAGCTGTTCGCAGTATTCCTGGAATAGCTCGCTTTTGAACTGGGGACCGTTATCGGTGATCAGCTTGTGGGGAATCCCGAAACGCGTGATCATGTTGCTTTTGAAGAAGCGCACAACCATTTTGGCGTGAAGAGAAGACACAGGCTCTGCCTCGATCCACTTTATAAAAGTGTCAATGGCGACGAGCAAGTGTGTGTAGCCCTTATACCCCTTAGGGAACGGGCCGAGCAGATCCAGTCCCCATGTAGAGAAATGCCACGATGGGGGGATCGTCTGGAGCTCTTGGACGGGCTTATGTGCCTTCCGGGCGTGAAATTGGCATGCCTTGCACTTAGTCACGATGACCCGGGCATCTTGTAACGCGGTAGGCCAGTAATAGCCCATGCGAAACGCTTTCACCGTAGTCCCGGGAGGCCGTTGCCACAGCACTCGTATGTCCCAACCACCGGTGAGATATCACGGTGTCAATGAGGTCGAGTTAGGAGAGCCATTGAGAAAGGTTACCTTCCTACTTTTAGTCGACCCTCTGGCCGAGCGCTATTTTACGGACCTCCTCTTCAAGAGCCTTCGCTTTGCCTCCAGAGCCTTCGCTTCCCTCCAGAAATGTACTCAACAAATAATATTGGAAACCGCCACCCACGACATCTTCTTTAGGATTTAGCACGGTTGGGGTTTATACCGGTTTGTGTTGATTCTCCACGCGGGCGGAATCGGCTCGCTGACTTCGTGGTGGAGCTCTTCGATCCGCCGCTGAATTGTCGCTAGCGCATATAGCGCAAGTATCAAACTCTGCCGCACGCCTTTAACTCGCCCACCGCTTTTCCATGCATCGGGTCTTCGCTTGACCTCTCCCTCATGCGCCGCGTGAAGGATAGAGGGTCGTTAGTGGGATTCCCCTGCGCAGCGAGAGGATTCGCAGGAAAGAGGCTACCTTATACATCTCGCTTGATGGCGCCACTTGTTCCAACACTTCCCATTCCTCGCTTCCCGCCCATCATCGACCTCAGAGTCTCCTCCATCTCTTTCCGCAATTTCACTGAAGGGTGGGAGGGAGCTGGCGAGGGGCGAGAGATCTCCTCGACTTCGGCTCGAGCTTCCTCGAGCCGAGCCGGGATCTTCCCTTCGCTGACGAGGGTTGACGGCCAGGCGCGACGGGCCCGAGTCCGACGGGAGAAGCGGTCCGCCGAGCTCCGGAAGGTCGAGGTCGTTCGTCGTCATTATCCACCGGTTTCGCAGTATGAAGAGCTCTTTTCAAGAGATACATCTCTACAAATTATGAAATCCCGACGCTACGAAGAATACCGTGGACGGACGATTTCATCTTGAACTTCATGTCCCAACCACTCGATCTCGAAGCTTATGCTTCCTTCGCCAGACGCGCCTTTGGGCCGCAGACCGACGGTTTGGGCTCATGGCCGCGCTGCTCGGTCAGTGGAGTGACTTCGCCGGGCGACGGCGCGAAAAGAAGGGTGGTGTCGCCATCCTCATCCTCTTCGTCCGAAGTCCTTTGGAGCATCCTCCCCTTTTTGGTCAGAGAGCTGCTGAGCCTCGGCAGACGCTTATGTAGGTGCCCTTGGGGAGCGGAGCCTCCGGATCGGGAGCGGAAAGAAGGCTTCATACCGCAACTAGGGATGAAACGGATCGGATACGGATCGAAACCACTCATATTGTATTTGATCCATTTAGTTTGATCGATACGGATTCGATATGGATAGTACCGGATACAAATACGGATACGTAATAATATCGATATACAACACGATCGGACGCTGATACTCTCTGATAATACGCGAAACATATACTAAAGAAATAAGTATATCCAAATACATATAGTTATCTCTTTGTGACTCAACTTTATGGCCCATAGTCATGAAAATGATGGTGTAAGTATCATACCCGATAAAGCAAAAAATGTAAAATCACATGCATCTAGTTGTTATATGTGTTAGTCATTCATCCTATAGAAATATAATAGAGATAGTTTATAGATGGATTTAGTTAATCGGATAATATCCATCGATATTATCCAAGAAAAGCTCGATAATATCCATCGGATATTATTTGTATCCGCATCAGATCCGCTTTGCCGGATTCGGATATCCATAAAATTATCCGCCAATATTTTCGGATATTATTATGCCTCGCCGGTCGGACGGTCGGAAATTATCCGCATACTCATTTTCATCCCTACCTACAACGCATCAAATTACATTAACTCTAGCCCTACATCAACGAATCATGCGTTGAGTTGAGGAGGATCTTCTCCATACCGGGTGGCAAGAATCCTGCATGATATGGAGCCAGCATTCCTGTGGAGTTATTTCTCGTGTCTCTGAGCAAAAGTTCGCCACTGGCCGAGGATCTCCTTCGGCAAGGCTCGCTGCTTCTCGAGTGGCGCCCCAGCCCCGAGTACTAAAGGCAAGATGTGCCTTCCTTGATGGGCTGGATACGGCGCGGTATAGTTCCACACTACCCCAATACCTGGCCACCCGCAGACTTGGCTCATGGAGAAGAACAAGAAGTTCCTTCACTTGGCTTCTGGCCACATCGGCGCAAGTAGAAGACCAGAGGATGGACTCGGGGCACGCACGGAGAAAGAAGGAGGCTGGGGAGTTGGCACAATAAACCACTCGAAAAGCCAAATTTTGTTGGAAGTTTTCAGCTAAGATCGAATAGTATTTTTAACCCTTCCCGCAATTGAATCTCCAAGTACCGCGGCTTTGTGATTGTCCTTGTTGGGATAGGGTTTGAGAAGGAAAAGGAATCTAAAAGATCAAGGGGAGCGAATTTCAAATAGACCTCACAGACGTGAATGAAAATCGCGATATGAAAAATGGAGTTGGGATTCAAGTGTGAAATCTTAACCCCGTGAAAATGAAGGCACTCCTAAGAAAGAGGAGCAAGGAAGGCCGGCCACCTGAGGAAGAAAGATTCGAAGACCACCACCCGTCCAACGAGGTGGGCAGATTCACCGGGCGCGGACGCCAAGACAACTTCTGAGGGGAACACGCCGAGAGACCAGCCTCAGAGCCTCCGCTTGGTTGTGATGGATTTCACCCACTCCTTCCCGCCTCCTAGCGCCTTTTGGGGGTGGAGGGGAAGGCGAGCCATTGCGACGGAGACGGCCGGGCGCGGAGGTGGCGATGAAGAGGAACCCTAGCTACGAGCTATCAAGAAGCCAACAGACCGGCGCGAAAAGCAAGCAAGGTGAACCTGCTTGCTCTCCTATTCCAAACTTGTATCAACGGGCAGAGTTTCGCATTCGGGCCGGGCCTAAGTCTACGCCGATGCGGCCTTCCGCGAGGGCCCAAGAATCACCTACTGCTCGAGTGGTTCCCCAAGAGGTTTGCATTATGCTACGACCGCCCGCATTCAGAGCGGACGAGCCTAGCTACTCTGATGAAGTATTGCCGTGGATCAAGCAAAAGACATCGGTTTCCTCAAAAGTCCTTCTTTCAAAGGGCACTTAGGCCTGACATATTTTTTCCGCCAAGCACAAGACATCGAGCTAGGGCTCGTCACTGCTCAAGGAGGAACAAAGAAAAGGCCTTACGGCGGAGGGCTTCAGTTGTCCCCATCGCACGGAGGGCGGCGACTCAAGGCCCTGGAGAGGAAGCGACCTTGTGGAGTCAAGGAATCCACGGATCGTAACCCCACGGATTCTCCGCCATGACTCCGCCTCGCTAGGCGAAGTCCTCCTGCAGCTCGTCCCTCGGCTTTCAAGGCATGCCTTGGCGGTAGCCTCCCGCTCGCTGGTTCATCGACCCACGCCATGATCATCTCCAAGGTGTTGGCCATTGTTTTGCGTGAGAGAGGTGGAAAAGATTTTGGGAGTCGCAAAAAGAAAGAAGACTCAAAAACTCTGCCGGTGAAGTGATACTCACCGGGATTTCTTTTTATACACGGGCGAAGTTCAAGGGTCGCTACCATGATCCGCTTTAACACAAAGGAAACCATCGAGCGATGGGATTTAAGTGGAAGCGATCCGTTTCCGACGAAAAACGCGCTTCCTACAAAAAGGAAAAAAGGGCGCTAAAAACGCTTCACCTCCCTAATTGGGCTTGGGCTAAAACTGCAAAGGGCGAATTCTCAACAAGCTTTCTTAACACGCCACCGACGGGCGTAATGTGTTAAAATCGAGCCTAATTCGCCCTCGGCACCCCGGAGGCATATCATCGGTAGCGCCAAAATTAAAAATATTTCACGGCATACCCTATGGTCACTAGCCAACTTTGCACGCCAAAGTTGGGTGCCGTGAAACTTGATTCAATTTCTGAGGTATGCCTTCATAAGGTCGCTAGTTGTATATCGCCACGCTGGATACAAATATCTCTGCAAAATTAAGGCCCAATCGGTATGCCTTCAGAGGCCTATGTACGATCCTTGCCATGGTGGGGATGACACCACCCCTTGAAAGGTGTACCCTATGTTGGGCCAAGAGCTGGTTCTTACAAGTTAAGGCCGCACCGATGTCGATATCCCTAAAACGCTAAGGTTACAAAGATGTCGCAAGATGGTAAGTCGTAATGGCGGGGCTTTAAGGCATGCCCTAAGACGGGCCAATGGCCGCTTTGTATTGCAAGAGAGGATGCCCAGAGCCGAATCCTCCTATTGAAATAACGTGTCCAACGGGCCGAGAGATCGGAGTTTGGTATTGCCAAATTTAGGCGTTGTTTTGACATAAAACTCAAAATTTCTTGAGTCCCTTACAATCTCTTTTCAGATTACAGAGAACCAATGCCAAGCATCCGACTCGATCAGAAAGCACTTGGGGCTATCAGGATCGGATGGGCCCCGGTATCCTCTAGAAGGCCCATAAGGGAACAGATAGGGTACCCAGTCGGTTGGTCAAGATGGAAAGCACTCGATCGGGCGGAACTTAAGCCGCAAGAAAGGGTTCGAGTTTACGGGACATCCCCATGAAATTAGCAGATCAATGCATACGCTCCATGTAACATCATAATGGAAATAGTTGCCATATACCCCGCGACCATCAGAATTCTATCCCCAGATTATATAAAGGGAGGGGACGGAGGCCATCGAATCAGTTTTTAGGAGCATCATCTTGCATCCCGATCCACCAAATAATCCCGTGAGCAATCGGAAGTAGGGTATTACCTCCGCTGAGGGTCTGAACCTCAGATAACCTCGCCTTTGTGCTAGCCATCTAACCTAGTTCTTGATTAGCGCCCCTCAGACAAATTCATTGCCGGGTGACCCCCGCTTAGTCATCCCGTCGACAAAGCGGTGAGCGATATGCATGGCCCTTTGGTAGGTTGGGCCTGCATTCTTCAATCCAAACGCCATCCTCGTAGCAAGACTCCCATGGGCGGCACAAAGGCCAGTTTTGTCTTCATCTTCTTCACCATGCTAACTGGTGGTACCCGAGTACGATCAGAAAGCAACCGCCGCACTCGCCGGAGTCGATTTATGAGGTCGGCGCGGGCGGGTACGAATCCTTTGGGCATGCCCTCGCTGAGGTCGGTGAAGTCCACGCACATCCTCCATGCCCGCTGATTTCTTGACGAGGACGGGTTCGCCACCACCCACCGATGGGCACACTTCGAACGACTTCGCTTCCTTAAAAGCTCGCCCACCTCCCCGGCAGATAACGGCCCGACGCTTCCACCGATCGCTCAACCTTCAGATAACGATCGACGCTGAATGTTGCCAACTTATGCTCAATCACTTCCCTCGGGACCCCACCATGTTGGACGGTTGCTAAAACATGTTCATAGGATCGGAGGAAGGAGACGAGCACGCTTCCTATTTGGCGCCGAGAGAAGCGCCCATTCGAACGGTTCGCCAGTTTGACTCGGCCAGAGATCGCCTTGACCTCCGCGGATGAACCGGGGGAGGCACAGATGTTCGCCGGAGGAGCTCCCAGAGTCGAAGCTTCAGCCTTCTGGGCTCCGATTGCCCCCGCCAAAGCGAGAGCATCCTTGTCGCAATGGAGTTCTCCGGCGGTCCACTATGATGATGGGGCCACCGCCTCGTAATCTTCACCACCATGTACGATAGTGGCAGTCAGCCATGAACTTGGTCACCGCCGACCCAAGATGTATGCTGTAGGATGGAGGTCGAAGTCACCACTCGAACTCGAGCATCTCCGCGCGGAAGTTGCTCTGAGCCTCCAAATGTTACCGAGATCGACGCTGCCCCGTGAGGGACGGACTCAAATTTCCTGCTTTTGTCGAAGAATGGGAGCGCTGGTCGAAGCTCCCGCTGCTGGATCTAGAGCGCCTTGGCGACTCGGGCGGATAGGAGGTTGAGAGAGCTTCCTCCGTCTACCACAACCCGCCCCAGCTTGACATTCCGGACCGTGGGCGCAACCACGATCGGGAGATGACCCGGCCGGGCGGTATCGGGCTGGTGATCGCTCGATCAATGTGATCGGCCGCCCGACCACACCAAACGCTTTGTCGACCTAACGCCGAGCACGGCGATGCACACTTCCTCATCGCGACGCTTTTGAAACTAGCGGGACGGATAGGGTGGTCGATCCGCCGTGGATAATGGCGACTTCGCTTCCGCCGAAAACCAAGCGGCCGGTGCCTTGCCCTTGCTTCACGCCGGACGTCATTGCTCGTGGACGCGCTTGTCCACCATTCTTGTCGATTTACATGGCAATCACCAAGTCATGGGAATTGTTATGCGATGAATGGGACAAGAAGTCCTTCCGCCCCACTTCACGGGACGACGGTCTCGCCGTCAGGACCGCTGGGGTCGCTGTACACGGCGGTCGCCATGGCCGCCTTTACGAGGACTGTTTCGGCGCCGCTGACCTCCTCCTTTTTTTCGCTCCAAGGCCATCACAGCGGCCGTCATTATCGCTGCCGTTCGCAAAGCCGCTGGCGGCCAGACCTCGCCCGTCTCGCCGCTTTGCGCCCTTCTTGTCCTTGCCGGATTTTTCGAGGTCCCGCCCGCCGCCGCAGCGCCCCCGCCGCAAATGGGCGGAAGCGAGCTCATCAAGGGTGCACTTAGGGCCAGGTGAAGAGTTCTTCCGCTCGTGTTGATCTTGGCGGTGGCCATCTTCCTTAACCTTGGGTCTCTCGGCGCCTTCCGGGCCGGACAACGGCGCTGGCGGAGATGACAGAATGGTGTTGCTAACTCGACCGAAGTTATTGTGATATAGTCGCCACAAATGACTCTCCCTTCTTCGCCCACATTGTGCAGATCGCCTTCGACCCGGCGCGCTCGAACGCGTCCCTCGAAGTTGGTGATGAAAACTCCTGAGAGCTCCTTCCACGACCCCACCGACCGGGGTAGGTTCATGAGCCACGAGCTGGCTCACGGTGAAGACCGGGGAAGTAGTTCGCCAATCTTCCCCGACCCTCCTCCAAATGCCGCCACCGTGAGTGTAGTTCGCAAAACTCGTGGGTTGGTAGACCCATCAGATTTCTCGATGGTGGCGGTTGAACCTCTCCGCCATCGACTGCCCAGCCTCCTGAAAAGGCGCTGAATCGACGCCGAGCCTCCTCGCCGGATACGCCTTCGCCCTGGCCGCCAAGCCGGGCGGGCGCCAAGAAGCGCCGCCTTCCGGGCGGAGGCGGCCCCACGGAGTCTCTCCCGCTGCCCTCAAGGACGGCAACAATACAGGGTTGCGCTTCGATCGTCGTCCGCCGGAGCTTGTCGCGCAGGTCTTCTTCGCGGCCGCAGATGGCGGTCTCCAAGCGGTCCAAGATCCCACCCATCCAGACGCCGCTCGTCGAACCCACGAGGAGAGTTGCTCGCCGCTGCCCCGCCCCGCCCCTCTCGCCAGAAATTGTGGAGGCATGTGGAGAAACCAAAGGGCGGAGGAACCGAAATGCTGCCTCGCGGCTTCGCAACTTGCACTACCACCGCGCAGTTTACATAGCGGGCTAAACCGCAGTACCACGGCGCCGGAGAATCCGGAGTTACCGAAACCGCGGTTGTCCAAAGAGGGCCTCGCCGCAAGTGTTTTGTGCCGAGTGCACTTTCCAAGGCCGACGCCGCTTAGCCGTGCATCGACGGCCGCTTCCGCTAAGGTGCCAACTCTCGCGACGGCTACCGCTTCGGCCGATTCTATCGCTATCGCTGGGCCGACGCCGCGTCGCGCTCTAGCGGGTCGCTTGGTCCATTATGATCGCTTATACGCCATTGCCGCTCAAGAGATGTCAAGAGCTCGAACTCGATGTTAGCGCCTCTACTCGGGCGCGCCACGACGGCGTGGTTTCTCCGCCTCAACCATCATGATCACAACCCTATCGATTTATCTTGCTAGCCGATCAGCTCGAGCCTCGCCGATTCGAAGCCGGGCACGGGCGAGGAGCGACGACAGAGTTTACCTGTGTTCGGACCTTCAAGGAATACATACCCTACTCCCGCCGAGCCTTAGTTCTTTTCGTGGTTGTGGTTGTGTGGAATGTGAGTACAGATGTTTCAACCCCCTTCCCTTCTCTCTCCTCCCCTTTTCTACAAGCCTCGAATCATGCGGAGAGCCGAGGGTAGGCGTAATAAAGGTTTCAAAGATAATCGATAAAACACAAGGGATGTGGATGAGAGACGAAAACGTGCTGCCATCAGCACAGACGGTGCCGCCACGCTGCAGCTTTTGTAAGTGGCTTCACCACAGTGTGAACACACTAGTGAGATCATGGGCGGGCCCAAATTTTTCTTCCGACGCTGGCGGCTAGCTTGAAGACGGCAAACTCTCTCCGCTGACATTCCACCGCCC
>JAYEVB010000032.1:0-39315 GCA_036346415.1 Raddia guianensis | reverse complement strand
GTGACAATCATGTTTTGTTTGTTTCAAACGTGATGAGGACATCACTACGTCGGTTACACCCATGGGATCAGTGACCAAAGTCGTTCCAAGTTACCGCGACCTTTGATCATCATGCAAGGACCAAAACATGAGGCAAGTCGCGGCAAGTCAATTATCAGGTAAACTCGTTTCTTGGGTTAAATAATTACATTTTGAAGAATAGATTGCTACCTAATAACAATATTATGCATAGGAACTTCAACAAGCACCAGGTACAAGGCATTAACACCAATCAAGGCAATGAAGTATGGTGGGAATGCAAAGGATTCCACTCGGCCATCAATGACCAGTCTGAATTAAAACGGCCTAGAGAATGCAAACGGACTCCGATTGGAACGTGTGAGCACTCATTGGAAAGATAACTTCGCCATCTTTCCAACGGATCCATCCTCACCATCAAATTCCAAGTGAGCTGGCCACAGCAGTCAAAAACATCCCGCGAACAGAACTAGTCTTTTGCTCTCCTTGGGTGCTGTGTCACCATTAATTTGGGCTGAGTCCCCATGTATTCCTGCTGCGTGAGTGCATCTCCAAGAGTCATCTCCCTGCTCTATATATAGGACAACCCTCTCCCTTTTCTCGATAGGTTTTGTTCATTTGTTGTTGTCTTCCAGATTGGAGAAACACTCTCGAAATCCCTAGTGTCGGTTGACCTATCGATTCGAGCTTCAGAACCTCGATTCGAGTGTATGCTTTATCCTTGTTCTTGCGAGTTCTTCGGTTGCTTGCAAGGATAGACCTTCGTGGTCAGGTCATCCGGGCTTTGGCACGGTTGATAACAATCAGGAGTGTGGTTTAGCGATTGCGGACGCTTATCCTTGCGTGGTTCGTAGCCGGATCGTCAAAGTCATCCTCCGTCCAAATCGAAGTTATCCCTCTCACCGGAAGATCGGGAACCCGTGAGCGCATCAAAACGTCCAGTCACTGCAACGAAATGTACGGAAAACGAGGGCAGCGGTTGGAATTGATGGCCTAGTTCTGGCGGCTGAAATCACAGTCGAGTTTTTCGCGACGAATAAACCCAATCGTCGTAGTTGCACGTAAGACTCAATTTTTGTTTCTTTCGAACTATTTCGACACAATAACAAAATCTATGGAAAACGAGGCCAGTGGTTGCAATTAAATCACCAGTTCCGGCAGCTGAAATCACGGAGGAGCTTTTCGCGACGAAACTACCCAATCATCCTGATTGCACGTAAGACTCAAATGTTTGGGTGTTTCAAACCGTTTCTTCACTGCACGAAAATTGATGCAATTATAGTCCTAGGGGTGCAATTAATGCAGCTGTTCTGCTGGACGAAGTCTCGGTGGAGTTGTTGGGGACGAACGTGCCCAATCCTCCTCGTTGCACGTGAGACTCAAGTCTTTTTTGTTTCAGACCGTTCCGTCCAAGTAAGAAAATCTATGGAAAACGAGCCCGGTGATTGCAATTAATGCCCCAGTTCTGACAGGCCGAAATCACGGCGGAGTTTTTCGCGACGAACGTACCCAATCATCCTCGTTACACGAAAGACAGAAGTTTAGTTCAAACCGTTTCTACACTGCACGAAAATTGGTGCACTAAGAGTCCTCGGGGTGCAATTAATGCACCAGTTCCGATGGACGAAATTACAGTGGAGTTTTTCACGACGAACGTGCCCAATCCACCTCGCCTCTAGTTTTGTTTGTTTCAAACCATTCCGCCATAGTAAGAAAATCTATGGAATACGAGGCCAGTGGTTGCAATATTTGTGCACCAGGTCTGGCAGCTGAAATCACGGTGGAGCTTTTCGCGATGAACGTGCCCAATCCTCCTGATTGCACGTAAGACTCAAATGTTTGGGTATTTCAAACCGTTTGCTCGCTGCACGAAAATTGGTGAAATTAGAGTCCAAGGGGTGCAATTAATGCACCGCTTACGGTGGCAAGTATCGGTGGTGTTGTTGGTGACGAACGTGCCCAATCCTCCTCGTTGCACGTAACACTCAGGTTTTTGGTTTCAAACCATTCCGTCACGAAGAAGAAAATATACGAAAACGAGACCGGTGGTTGCAATTAGTGCCCTCGTTTTGTGGCGAAATCACGGTGGAGTTTTTCACGACGACCGTACCCAATCATCCTCGCTGCACATAAGATTGAAGTTTAGTTCAAACCATTTCTTTCTTGCACAAAATTGGTGCACTAAGAGTCCTAGGGGTGCAATTAATGGACCAGTTACGGTGGGCGAAATAACGGTGGAGTTGTTTGACGAGCGTGCCCAATCCTCCTCGCTGCAATTAAGTCTCAAGTTTTGTTTGTTCGAAACCGTTCCGCCACGGTAAGAAAATCTGTGAAAAACGACGCCGATGCTTGCAATTAATGCACCGCTCGGCGGCTGAAATCATGGTGGAGCTTTTACTTGACGTGGCCAATCCTCCTTGTTGCTCGTCACAATCATGTTTTGTTTGTTTCAAGCGTCCGATCCGCAACGAAATCTACGGAAAACGAGGCAGCGGTTGGAATTGATGGCCTAGTTACGGCGGCTGAAATCACGGTCGAGTTTTTCGCGACGAATAAACCCAATCGTCAGTAGTTGCGTAAGACTCAATTTTGTTTCTTCGAACTATTTCGTCACAACAACAAAATCTTTGGAAAGCGAGGCGGTGGTTGCAATTAAATCACCGATTCGGCGGCTGAAATCACGGAGGAGCTTTTAGCGGCGAAACAACCCAATCATCCTGATTGCGTAAGACTCAAATGTTTGGGTGTTTCAAACCGTTTCTTCACTGCACGAAAATTGATGCAATTATAGTCCTAGGGGTGCAATTAATGCAGCTGTTCTGGTGGACGAAGTCTCGGTGGAGTTGTTGGGGACGAACGTGCCCAATCCTCCTCGTTGCACGTGAGACTCAAGTCTTTTTTGTTTCAGACCGTTCCGTCCAAGTAAGAAAATCTATGGAAAACGAGCCCAGTGATTGCAATTAATGCCCCAGTTCTGACGGGCCGAAATCACGGCGGAGTTTTTCGCGACGAACGTACCCAATCATCCTCGTTACACGAAAGACAGAAGTTTAGTTCAAACCGTTTCTACACTGCACGAAAATTGGTGCACTAAGAGTCCTCGGGGTGCAATTAATGCACCAGTTCCGATGGACGAAATTACAGTGGAGTTTTTCACCACGAACGTGCCGAATCCACCTCGCGTCTAGTTTTGTTTGTTTCAAACCATTCCGCCATAGTAAGAAAATCTATGGAATATGAGGCCAGTGGTTGCAATATTTGTGCACCAGGTCTGGCAGCTGAAATCACGGTGGAGCTCTTCGCGATGAACGTGCCCAATCCTCCTGATTGCACGTAAGACTCAAATGTTTGGGTATTTCAAACCGTTTCCTCGCTGCACGAAAATTGGTGAAATTAGAGTCCAAGGGGTGCAATTAATGCACCAGTTCTGGTGGCCGAAGTATCGGTGGTGTTGTTGGTGACGAACGTGCCCAATCCTCCTCGTTGCACGTAACACTCAGGTTTTTTTGGTTTCAAACCATTCCGTCACAGTAAGAAAATATACGGAAAACGAGACCAGTGGTTGCAATTAGTGCCCTCGTTTTGACGGCCGAAATCACGGTGGAGTTTTTCACGACGACCGTACCCAATCATCCTCGCTGCACATAAGATTGAAGTTTAGTTCAAACCATTTCTTTACTGCACAAAAATTGGTGCACTAAGAGTCCTAGGGGTGCAATTATTGGACCAGTTCTGGTGGACGAAATAACGGTGGAGTTGTTTCGACGAACGTGCCCAATCCTCCTCGCTGCAATTAAGTCTCAAGTTTTGTTTGTTCGAAACCGTTCCGCCACGGTAAGAAAATCTGTGGAAAACGACGCCAGTGCTTGCAATTAATGCACCAGTTCTGGCGGCTGAAATCATGGTGGAGCTTTTCGCAACGAACGTGGCCAATCCTCCTTGTTGCTCGTCACAATCATGTTTTGTTTGTTTCAAACGTCCAGTCACTGCAACGAAATCTACGGAAAACGAGGGCAGCGGTTGGAATTGATGGCCTAGTTCTGGCGGCTGAAATCACGGTCGAGTTTTTCGCGACGAATAAACCCAATCGTCGTAGTTGCACGTAAGACTCAATTTTTGTTTCTTTCGAACTATTTCGTCACAACAACAAAATCTTTGGAAAACGAGGCCAGTGGTTGCAATTAAATCACCAGTTCCGGCAGCTGAAATCACGGAGGAGCTTTTCGCGACGAAACTACCCAATCATCCTGATTGCACGTAAGACTCAAATGTTTGGGTGTTTCAAACCGTTTCTTCACTACACGAAAATTGATGCAATTATAGTCCTAGGGGTGCAATTAATGCAGCTGTTCTGGTGGACGAAGTCTCGGTGGAGTTGTTGGGGACGAACGTGCCCAATCCTCCTCGTTGCACGTGAGACTCAAGTCTTTTTTGTTTCAGACCGTTCCGTCCAAGTAAAAAAATCTATGGAAAACGAGCCCAGTGATTGCAATTAATGCCCCAGTTCTGACAGGCCGAAATCACGGCGGAGTTTTTCGCGATTTAACGTGCCCAATCATCCTCGTTACACGAAAAGACAGAAGTTTAGTTCAAACCGTTTCTACACTGCACGAAAATTGGTGCACTAAGAGTCCTCGGGGTGCAATTAATGCACCAGTTCCGATGGACGAAATTACAGTGGAGTTTTTCACCACGAACGTGCCGAATCCACCTCGCGTCTAGTTTTGTTTGTTTCAAACCATTCCGCCATAGTAAGAAAATCTATGGAATATGAGGCCAGTGGTTGCAATATTTGTGCACCGTGTCCGCAACTGAAATCACGGTGGAGCTCTTCGCGATGAACGTGCCCAATCCTCCCGATTGCACGTAAGACTCAAATGTTTGGGTATTTCAAACCGTTTCCTCGCTGCGAAAAATTGGTGAAATTAGAGTCCAAGGGTGCAATTAATGCACCGATTCGGTGGCAAGTATCGGTGGTGTTGTTGGTGACGAGCGTGCCCAATCCTCCTCGTTACGTACGTAACACTCGGGTTTTTTGGTTTCAAACCATTCCGTCACAAGATGAAAATATACGGAAAACGAGACCGATGGTTGCAATTAGTGCCCTCGTTTTGACGGCGAAATCACGGTGGAGTTTTTCACGACGACCGTACCCAATCATCCTCGCTGCACATAAGATTGAAGTTTAGTTCAAACCATTTCTTTACTGCACAAAAATTGGTGCACTAAGAGTCCTAGGGGTGCAATTAATGGACCAGTTCTGGTGGACGAAATAACGGTGGAGTTGTTTCGACGAACGTGCCCAATCCTCCTCGCTGCAATTAAGTCTCAAGTTTTGTTTGTTCGAAACCGTTCCGCCACGGTAAGAAAATCTGTGGAAAACGACGCCAGTGCTTGCAATTAATGCACCAGTTCTGGCGGCTGAAATCATGGTGGAGCTTTTCGCAACGAACGTGGCCAATCCTCCTTGTTGCTCGTCACAATCATGTTTTGTTTGTTTCAAACGTCCGATCCTTTACGCGAAAAATCTACGGAAAACGAGGGCAACGGTTGGAATTGATGGCCTAGTTCTGGCGGCTGAAATCACGGTCGAGTTTTTCGCGACGAATAAACCCAATCGTCGTAGTTGCACGTAAGACTCAATTTTTGTTTCTTTCGAACTATTTCATCACAACAACAAAATCTTTGGAAAACGAGGCCAGTGGTTGCAATTAAATCACCAGTTCCGGCAGCTGAAATCACGGAGGAGCTTTTCGCGACGAAACTACCCAATCATCCTGATTGCACGTAAGACTCAAATGTTTGGGTGTTTCAAACCGTTTCTTCACTACACGAAAATTGATGCAATTATAGTCCTAGGGGTGCAATTAATGCAGCTGTTCTGGTGGACGAAGTCTCGGTGGAGTTGTTGGGGACGAACGTGCCCAATCCTCCTCGTTGCACGTGAGACTCAAGTCTTTTTTGTTTCAGACCGTTCCGTCCAAGTAAAAAATCTATGGAAAAGCGAGCCCGGTGATTGCAATTAATGCCCGATTCGACAGGGCGAAATCACGGCGGAGTTTTTCGCGACAAACGTACCCAATCATCCTCGTTACACGAAAGACAGAAGTTTAGTTCAAACCGTTTCTACACTGCACGAAAATTGGTGCACTAAGAGTCCTCGGGGTGCAATTAATGCACCAGTTCCGATGGACGAAATTACAGTGGAGTTTTTCACGACGAACGTGCCCAATCCACCTCGCCTCTAGTTTTGTTTGTTTCAAACCATTCCGCCATAGTAAGAAAATCTATGGAATCGAGGCCGATGGTTGCAATATTTGTGCACCAGTCTGGCGGTGAAGCTGAAATCGCGGTGGAGCTTTTTCGCGAGAGCGTGCCCAATCCTCCTGATTGCACGTAAGACTCAAATGTTTGGGTATTTCAAACCGTTTCCTCGCTGCACGAAAATTGGTGAAATTAGAGTCCAAGGGTGCAATTAATGCACCGGTTACGGTGGCAAAATATCGGTGGTGTTGTTGGTGACGAACGTGCCCAATCCTCCTCGTTACGTAACACTCAGGTTTTTTGGTTTCAAACCATTCCGTCACGATGAAAAATATACGGAAAACGAGACCGGTGGTTGCAATTAATGCCCTCGTTTTGTGGCCGAAATCATGGTGGAGTTTTTCACGACGACCGTACCCAATCATCCTCGTTGCACATAAGACTGAAGTTTAGTTCAAACCATTTCTTTCTGCACAAAATTGGTGCACTAAGAGTCCTAGGGTGCAATTAATGGACCAGTTCGGTGGGCGAAATAACGGTGGAGTTGTTTGACGAGCGTGCCCAATCCTCCTCGCTGCACGTAAGTCACAAGTTTTGTTTGTTGAAACCGTTCCGCCACGGTAAGAAAATCTGGAAAACGACGCCGATGCTTGCAATTAATGCACCGATTCGGGCGGCTGAAATCATGGTGGAGCTTTTACTTGCGACGTGGCCAATCCTCCTTGTTGCTTGTGACAATCATGTTTTGTTTGTTTCAAGCGTCCGATCCTTTAAAGCGAAATCTCTGAAAACGAGGGCAGCGGTTGGAATTGATGGCCTAGTTCTGGCGGCTGAAATCACGGTCGAGTTTTTCGCGACGAATAAACCCAATCGTCGTAGTTGCACGTAAGACTCAATTTTTGTTTCTTTCGAACTATTTCGTCACAATAACAAAATCTATGGAAAACGAGGCCAGTGGTTGCAATTAAATCACCAGTTCCGGCAGCTGAAATCACGGAGGAGCTTTTCGCGACGAAACCACCCAATCATCCTGATTGCACGTAAGACTCAAATGTTTGGGTGTTTCAAACCGTTTCTTCACTGCACGAAAATTGATGCAATTATAGTCCTAAGGGTGCAATTAATGCAGCTGTTCTGGTGGACGAAGTCTCGGTGGAGTTGTTGGGGACGAACGTGCCCAATCCTCCTCGTTGCACGTGAGACTCAAGTATTTTTTGTTTCAGACCATTCCGTCCAAGTAAGAAAATCTATGGAAAACGAGCCCAGTGATTGCAATTAATGCGCCAGTTCTGACAGGCCGAAATCACGGCGGAGTTTTTCGCGACGAACGTACCCAATCATCCTCGTTACACGAAAGACAGAAGTTTAGTTCAAACCGTTTCTACACTGCACGAAAATTGGTGCACTAAGAGTCCTCGGGGTGCAATTAATGCACCAGTTCCGATGGACGAAATTACAGTGGAGTTTTTCACGACGAACGTGCCCAATCCACCTCGCCTCTAATTTTGTTTGTTTCAAACCATTCCGCCACAGTATGAAAATCTATGGAATACGAGGCCAGTGGTTGCAATATTTTTGCACCAGGTCTGGCAGCTGAAATCACGGTGGAGCTTTTCGCGATGAACGTGCCCAATCCTCCTTATTGCACGTAAGACTCAAATGTTTGGGTATTTCAAACCGTTTCCTCGCTGCACTAAAATTGGTGAAATTAGAGTCCAAGGGGTGCAATTAATGCACCAGTTCTGGTGGCCGAAGTATCGGTGGTGTTGTTGCTGACGAACGTGCCCAATCCTCCTGATTGCACGTAAGACTCAAATGTTTGGGTATTTCAAACCAAAAACATGAGACAGTGCGCGGCAAGTCAATTATCAGGTAAACTCGTTTCTTGGGTTAAATAATTACATTTTGAAGAATAGATTGCTACCTAATAACAATATTATGCATAGGAACTTCAACAAGCACCAGGTACAAGGCATTAACACCAATCAAGGCAATGAAGTATGGTGGGAATGCAAAGGGATTCCACTCGGCCATCAATGACCAGTCTGAATTAAAAACGGCCTAGAGAATGCAAACGGACTCCGATTGGAACGTGTGAGCACTCATTGGAAAGATAACTTCGCCATCTTTCCAACGGATCCATCCTCACCATCAAATTCCAAGTGAGCTGGCCGCAGCAGTCAAAAACATCCCGCGAACAGAACTAGTCTTTTGCTCTCCTTGGGTGCTGTGTCACCATTAATTTGGGCTGAGTCCCCATGTATTCCTGCTGCGTGAGTGCATCTCCAAGAGTCATCTCCTGCTCTATATATAGGACAACCCTCTCCCTTTTCTCGATAGGTTTTGTTCATTTGTTGTTGTCTTCCAGATTGGAGAAACACTCTCGAAATCCCTAGTGTCGGTTGACCGATCGATTCGAGCTTCAGAACCTCAGTTCGAGTGTGTGCTTTATCCTTGTTCTTGCGAGTTCTTCGATTGCTTGCAAGGATAGACCTTCGTGGTCAGGTCATCCGGGCTTTGGCACGGTTGATAACAATCAGGAGTGTGGTTTAGCGATTGCGGCGCTTATCCTTGCGTGGTTAAGTAGCGGATCGTCAAAGTCATCCTCCGCCCAAATCGAAGTTATCCTCTCACGGAAGATCGGGAACCCGTGGCGCATCATTTGGTATCAGAGCGACGGTTGACCGGTGAGTTTGTATCTTGTTTAGTTGTGTGTGTTCTTCCTATAGTACAGAAAATTTGCCCTACAAAAAGATTGTTTACCCGCTGTCCAAGCCCCTTTGTGCCTTTTCAATCAGTTATTTCAGTTTCTTAATTTGAGTTTGTGTTCGTCTTAGTGTTGTCTTGTTGCTGTTCATCTTCTTGTTCATCTCCCCACCCCAAATTCCACCTATAACACCCAAAAACAAAAAGACCAATCTCGCCCAGAAATTTCCCATTTCTGCAGCTGCCCCTAAAAACGACATATCTCCCAGCTCCCTTATCCTTTTTGAGTGAAACCAAAAGGAGAAGATCCCATACTTGTTCTTCTATCATCCTGCCAATTTTCAACCCCATACATGAAAGAACCAAGGAGTAATGGATGTTTGATTCAGACCTTGTTGCTGTCCTGAAATCTGTAGATCAGTCCAATTGTGAATTTTGTGCGAATTTCTCTGTTCGTTTTCAGAAAGTTCGTCCAAAACAAAAGTTGTTGAAAACGTCGTCAGGAAGAAGTGTAAAAAATTTCATAAGCATAGAGGCACCTGACAAAGAGTTACGGCCAAAATACCAACCTGCTGTCTTGTGGACTGAAAAAAACAGAAAACTAGAAGTTGGTTCAAATTTGTGTTTTCCTGTTCCATAGTGTAAATTCGTGACTTGCTGAGTGTCTAGCACTTGTTGTCATCTCTACACACTTGCTTAAGCCTATTATACATCTTTGTTTGATCAGCAACATAGGCTATGTGCTAGTTTGAACACTTATTCAAATTGGGCAAATTTAAAATTAGCTGATTGTTTCCATTGCTACTCATATAAAACCTGTCCAAGCTCCACTTTCTACTAACCATACAGGTGATAGCCTTGCAATCGCTTTACTCAGACATAAGATTGGTTTATCACGAACCAGCCACGGTTGAACTACTTGCTGCATTTGTAAGAATTGGTAAGAACTTGGTAAGAGCTTGCGAGATGTGACCCTCAATATTTCCAGCACCTAGTAGTTGATAGGGTTTCACATATTTTTGTGTGCTATCCTTGTTTGCTACTAACCATGGCAGGGTTTTATGGACATAATGGTTCCAAGCAATATCGTGAGAATGGAAGAATGATCACGGCTGGCGACAACAAACAAAATACATCGATCAAGCGAGAATTGGATGACAACTTTCATGAGGGCTCTCATCATCTTGAAAGGAAGGCTAGCAGGACCAATAAGAACGATGCGCCATCTCCAACTCATGAACAAGGTAATCTGAAGTGTATCTTGCCTCCTCTCGGTATTACATATGATCCTAAAGCGTACATTGATTGGGAAATTGCGGTTGACAATGATGATGCGCTCTGATACCAAATGATGCGCTCACGGGTTCCCGATCTTCCGGTGAGAGGATAACTACGATTTGGGCGGAGGATGACTTTGACGATCCGGCTACGAACCACGCAAGGATAAGCGCCCGCAATCGCTAAACCACACTCCTGATTGTTATCAACCGTGCCAAAGCCCGGATGACCTGACCACGAAGGTCTATCCTTGCAAGCAATCGAAGAACTCGCAAGAACAAGGATAAAGCATACACTCGAACTGAGGTTCTGAAGCTCGGAATCGATAGGTCAACCGACACTAGGGATTTCGAGAGTGTTTCTCCAATCTGGAAGACAACAACAAATGAACAAAACCTAAGGAGAAAAGGGAGAGGCTTGTCCTATATATAGAGAGGGGAGATGACTCTAGAAGGTGCTCTCACGCAGCAGGAATACATGGGGACTTAGCCCAAATTAAAGGTGACGCAGCACCCAAGAAGAGCAAAAGACTGTTCTGTTCGCGAGATGTTTTTGACTGCTGCGGCCAGCTCACTTGGAATTTGAAGCTGCGGTAGGATCCGTTGGAAAGATGGCGAAGTTATCTTTCCAATGAGTGCTCACGCATTCAATCGAGTCCGTTTGCATTCTCTAGGCCGTTTTTAATTCAGACTGGTCATTGATGGCCGAGTGGAATCACTTTGCATTCCCACTATGCTTTATAGCTCTTGTTGGTGATTTAATGCCTCCAAGCTGGTGCATGCCCATGTTCCTAAGTATAAGAATATTATTAGGCAGCGGTCTATTCTCATAATTATAATTATTTAACCAAATAAACGAGTTTACGATAATTAACTTCGTCGCGCACTGGCTCGTGTGTTTTGCCCTTGCATGAAGATCAAAGGTCGCGGGTCACTTGGAAGGACTTTGGTCATTGATCCCTTGGGTGTATCCGATGTAGCAATGTGCTCATCATTCTCCCCTTTTTTATTTGAAGTCGTCCTCGACTCCAGTTGATCTTCTATTGCATAGTATGACATGAAATCTAGATGTGCTTCTAGGGAGCGAACTAGATTCCAGAAAAAGAAAGACTTCCACATATGTGTTGGTGCCATGGTCTTCTCATTCTTCCCTTTACGAATACACGTACTCATCTTTTGACAATCTGCAAAGGTACTCAAGAGAAAGAACAACGTGTACGCGTGGTATATGTATGCATCAATTGTTTTGCCATTCTCGCTTTCAATATGGAAACAATTATGTAATGATTTTCCCAGAAACCATTCCTTCTCATCATTTCGGCGTGATTGAATGAAAGTAGTCCTCGACTTTACTAAACATTGTGTCAAGTTGTTTGAAAGGAAACATGTTTTATTTGGGCCATGCAAATTTTTAATAAGTGATTCACATGTGACATATGAGCAAACGAATGGAGATCTCTTTTCAAAACAGGGATCATCAAATAATTTCTTTCTGTGCGAGCTACCACCATATGCCACAATGGATGGCGTGTTGTAAGAATTCAACCTCAAATCAGCAAGCAAATCGGTTGTGATAAATATTTGACGAACTTGAAATGTGTTGTGCACACCATAATCTCCACTCAAATAAAATTTGCAAGTGCCATCTAGTGTTCTGGAATTAGAAATTTCAGCAACCTTGTCAATCATACAAGACAGTTCAATAGGTTTATCAAATAGCACATAGCCCAAAGATTTATCTTGAAATGCTTCGTTAAGATTTTTGTCACAAGTAATCAATTCAATATTATGCAAATCAGGAATATTAAATTTAGAGAACGATATTTTACTTTCAGCACAAGTGTTGTTGCAAGAACTCACCACTTCTTGATGGATGACTACCGATTCAACACCATTATTACCTTTATTGTTCTTCTCAGATATTTTAGGTGTTGCAAGTAGTTCTTCTTCATGCGAAATTAACTTGCCATCATTTTCTTCAAGTAGTGGAGGTGGTTCAACATTTAAATTGACATCATCAAATGCACGATTACATGGCTCAGTTGCAATGGATTGTGGACCAGCATTGGCGCAATTGCCATCAACCACGTTTTGAACATGGGATGTGGATATCAGAGGTATAACCACATCAAGCATCATGGTCGAAGGGAAAGTCCCATGCTCGACCATATCAACTTCGATCTCTTCATTTTTTCAACCTCCTGCAAAGGTTAGTCGAAGAAGGATACGCAAGAGCATGCAAATTGTCCATTGAATTATCTTCTTCTGCACAAATTACTTCATAAAATTTAGAAATCCCTTCTATTAAATCATGTAATTCATGTTTCTTTTCTTCCTTCCTAGCATCAAGCATTTTCTTTTCTTCCAAAATGTGATTTTCAGCTTTACATGCAAGCTTAACCAAATGAGAGAGCGAGTTATAGTTTTTATTAACAAGAATGTCCTGGATTTCTTGATTAAGCCCTCTCAAAACCGAAGTTCAGTAGCTTCTTCACATTCATCTAAACCACAGCGCAACAAATGATTTTGCAATTGTCCAAAGTAATCCTTAACACTTTTATTGCCTTGTTTTAAACGTTGGAGTCTAGTGTTCAAGAAATCAGCATGGTAATCAGGAACAAACATATCTCTCATAATTCTTTTTATGGCATTCCAGCTATGAGGTTGTCCCTCTTTTCTAGTATTCCACCATATTAACGTAAATCCATTTAGCACACTAGTGGCAGCCTTAATCTTTTGTTTTTCAGACAAGTCATATTTTCTAAATTCGTTGTCAACCACAATTTCCCAATCAATGTATGCTTTTGGATCGTACGTAATACTGAGAGTAGGCAAGGTACACTTCAGATTACCTTGTTCAATATTTCGAGATGGTGCATCATTCTTGTTGATTTGACAAATCTTCCTTCGAACATGAGGAGAGCTCTCATGCAAAGTGCAGTCCAAATCTAGCATGTTCGATGTTAAATGCGTTGCTTATCGCCAGCAGATGAAGATCACTCCATTCTTCCGATATTGCTTGAAACCATTATCTCCATGAAACCCTGCCATGGTTAGTAGCAAACAAGGATAGCACATAAAATATGTGAAACCCTATCAACTACTAGGTGCTGGAAATATTGAGGATCACATCTCTCAAGCTCTTACCAAGTTCTTACCAATTCTTACAAATGCAACAAGTGGTTCAACCGGCGGCTGGTTCGTGATAAACCGATCTCAAGTGTGAGTAAAGCGATTGCAAGGCTATCACCTGTATGGTTAGTGTGGAAGTGGAGCTTGGATAGGCTATGTATGAGTAGCAATGGAAACAATCAGCTAATTTCAGATTTGCACAAATTGAATAAGTGTTCAAACTAGCAAATGGCCTATGTTGCTGATCAAACAAAGATGAATAATAGGCTCAAGCAAGTATGAGGAGATGACAACAAGTGATAGACACTCAGCAAGCCACGGATTTGCTCTATGGCAAGGAAACATAATTTTGAACCAACTTCTAGTTTTCTGTTTTTCAGCCCACAAGACAGCAGGTTGGTATTTTGGCCGTAACTCTTTGTCAAGTGACTCTTTGCTTATGAAATTTTTTTACACTTATTCCTGACGACTTTTCCAACAACTTTTGTTTTGGGCCAACTTTCTCAAAACGAACAGAGAAATTCACACAAAATTCACAAGTGAACTGATCTGCAGATTTCAGGACAGCAACAAAGTCTGAATCAAACATCCATAAATCCTTGGTTCTTTCATGTATGGAGTTGAAAATTGGTAGGTTGATAGAACAACAAGTCTGGAATCTTCTCCTTTTGGTTTCACTCAAAAAGGATTAGGGAATAGGGAGATATGGCGTTTTTAGCGGCAGCTGCAGAAATGGGAAATTTCTGGCCGAGGTTGGTCTTTTTGTTTTTGGGTGTTATAGGTGGAATTTGGTATGGGGAGATGAACAAGAAGGCGAACAGCAACAAGACAACAGTAGAACGAACACAAACTCAACATAACAAACTGAAATAACCAATTGAAAAGGCACAAAGGGGCTTGGACAGCGGGTAAATAATCTTTTTGTGGGGCAAACTTTTTCTGGACTATAGGAACAACACAACTAAACAAGATACAAACTCACCGGTCAACCGTCGCTCTGATACCAAATGATGCGCTCTGATACCAAATGATGCGCTCACGGGTTCCCGATCTTCCGGTGAGAGGATAACTACGATTTGGGCGGAGGATGACTTTGACGATCCGGCTACGAACCACGCAAGGATAAGCGCCCGCAATCGCTAAACCACACTCCTGATTGTTATCAACCGTGCCAAAGCCCGGATGACCTGACCATGAAGGTCTATCCTTGCAAGCAATCGAAGAACTCGCAAGAACAAGGATAAAGCATACACTCGAACTGAGGTTCTGAAGCTCGGAATCGATAGGTCAACCGACACTAGGGATTTCGAGAGTGTTTCTCCAATCTGGAAGACAACAACAAATGAACAAAACCTAAGGAGAAAAGGGAGAGGCTTGTCCTATATATAGAGAGGGGAGATGACTCTAGAAGGTGCTCTCACGCAGCAGGAATACATGGGGACTTAGCCCAAATTAAAGGTGACGCAGCACCCAAGAAGAGCAAAAGACTGTTCTGTTCGCGAGATGTTTTTGACTGCTGCGGCCAGCTCACTTGGAATTTGAAGCTGCGGTAGGATCCGTTGGAAAGATGGCGAAGTTATCTTTCCAATGAGTGCTCACACGTTTCAATCGGAGTCCGTTTGCGTTCTCTAGGCCGTTTTTAATTCAGACTGGTCATTGATGGCCGAGTGGAATCACTTTGCATTCCCACTATGCTTTATTGCTCTTGTTGGTGATTTAATGCCTCCAAGCTGGTGCATGCCCATGTTCCTAAGTATAAGAATATTATTAGGCAGCGGTCTATTCTCATAATTATAATTATTTAACCAAAGAAACGAGTTTACCTGATAATTAACTTGTCGCGCACTGGCTCGTGTGTTTTGCCCTTGCATGAAGATCAAAGGTCGCGGGTCACTTGGAAGGACTTTGGTCATTGATCCCATGGGTGTATCCGATGTATCAATGTGCTCATCAAATGAATTTAGAAAATATGACTTGTCTGAAAAACAAAAGATTAAGGCTGCCACTAGTGTGCTAAATGGATTTACGTTAATATGGTGGAATACTAGAAAAGAGGGACAACCTCATAGCTGGAATGCCATGAAGAGATTTATGAGAGATATGTATGTTCCTGATTACCATGCTGATTTCTTGAACACTAAACTCCAACGTTTGAAGCAAGGCAACAAAAGTGTTAAGGATTACTTTGAACAATTGCAAAATCATTTGCTACGTTGTGGGTTAGATGAATGTGAGGAAGCTACGGAACTTCGGTTTTTGAGAGGGCTTAATCAAGAAATCCAGGACATTCTTGTTAATAAAAACTATAACTCACTCTCTCATTTGGTTAAGCTTGCATGTAAAGCTGAAAATCACATTTTGGAAGAAATTAAAATGCTTGATGCTAGAAAGAAAGAGGTTTCTAAATGTTTTGAAGTAATTTGCGCAGAAAAAGATAATTCAATGGACAATTTGTATGCTCTTGTGTCTCCTTTTTCGACTAACCTTTTGCAGGAGCTTGAAAAGAATGAAGAGATCGAAGTTGATATGGTCGAGCATGGGACATTCCCTTCGACCACGGTGTTAGATGAGATTGCACATTCCATTCCCATTAACAAGATCATGGTTGATAGCACTTGCGCCATTGATGGACCATGGTCTAATGGAAATAAGATACATCGCAACATATTTGTTGATGAAACATTGAGTGCTGCACAATTTACACCAGTTCAAGAGAATTGTGATGAGATTACTATGGTTGCCAAAGAAACACCTGTTACAACACCTACATCATCTGAGAAGAACATTGAAGGTAATATTGGTGTTGAATCGATAGTCATTCACGAAGAAGAGGTGAGTTCTTGCAACAACACTTGTGCTGAAAGAAAAATATCTTGTGCTAAATTTAATACATTTGATTTGCAAAATATTGAATTGATTACTCACGACAAAGTTCTTTGGAAGGCATTTCAAGATAAAACTTTGTGCTATGTGCTATTTGATGAACCTAAAGAATTGTCTAGTGTGATTGATAAGATAGCTGAAATTTCTAATTTCAAATCACTAGATGGTACTTGCAAATTTTACTTGATTGGAGATTATGGTCTGGACACCACATGTCATATATGTCAAATGTTTATCACAACCGATTTGCTTGCTGATTTAAAATTAAATTATTGCAACCGCCATCCATTGTGTCGTATTGTGGTAGCTCATGGACAAAGGAATTGTTTGATGATGACTGTTTTTTAAAAGAGATCTCCATTCATTTGCTCATATGTCACATGTAAATCACTTGTTAAAAATCTGCATGGCTCAAATAAATCATGTTCTCATCCAAACAAGTTGACACAATGTTTAGCAAAGTTGAGGATAACTTTCATTCAATCACGCCGAAATGATGAGAAGGAATGGTTTATAGGACAAACATTACAAAATTGTTTCCATATTGAAAGCGAGAATGACAAAACAATTGATGCCTATATATACCACAGCGTACACATTGTTCTTTTCTCGAGCACCTTTGCAGATTGCCAAGAGATGAGGGCGTCTATTCGTGAAGATGGGAAGAATGAGAAGATCATGGCACCAATGCATATGTGGAAGTGTTCCTTATTCGGAATCTAGTTAGTCCCCGAAGCACATCAAGATTTCACATCATACTATGTAATAGAAGATCAACTAGAGTCGAGGGCGACTCCAAATAAAGAAGAGGAGGATGATGAGGACATCACTCGTCGGTTACACCCATGGGATCAGTGACCAAAGTCGTTCCAAGTTACCCGCGACCTTTGATCATCATGCAAGGACCAAAAACATGAGAGCAGTCTTGCGGCAAGTCAATTATCGAATAAACTCGTTTCTTGGGTTAAATAATTACATTTTGAAGAATAGATTGCTACCTAATAACAATATTATGCATAGGAACTTCAACAAGCACCAGGTACAAGGCATTAACACCAATCAAGGCAATGAAGTATGGTGGGAATGCAAAGGGATTCCACTCGGCCATCAATGACCAGTCTGAATTAAAAACGGCCTAGAGAATGCAAACGGACTCCGATTGGAACGTGTGAGCACTCATTGGAAAGATAACTTGGCCATCTTTCCAACGGATCCATCCTCACCATCAAATTCCAAGTGAGCTGGCTGCAGCAGTCAAAAACATCCCACGAACAGAACTAGTCTTTTGCTCTCCTTGGGTGCTGTGTCACCATTAATTTGGGCTGAGTCCCCATGTATTCCTGCTGCGTGAGTGCATCTCCAAGAGTCATCTCCCTGCTCTATATATAGGACAACCCTCTCCCTTTTCTCGATAGGTTTTGTTCATTTGTTGTTGTCTTCCAGATTGGAGAAACACTCTCGAAATCCCTAGTGTCGGTTGACCTATCGATTCCGAGCTTCAGAACCTCAGTTCGAGTGTATGCTTTATCCTTGTTCTTGCGAGTTCTTCGGTTGCTTGCAAGGATAGACCTTCGTGGTCAGGTCATCCGGGCTTTGGCACGGTTGATAACAATCAGGAGTGTGGTTTAGCGATTGCGGGCGCTTATCCTTGCGTGGTTCGTAGCCGGATCGTCAAAGTCATCCTCCGTCCAAATCGAAGTTATCCCTCTCACCGGAAGATCGGGAACCCGTGAGCGCATCACCTTGCAAGCAATCGAAGAACTCGCAAGAACAAGGATAAAGCACACACTCGAACTGAGGTTCTGAAGCTCGGAATCGATAGGTCAACCGACACTAGGGATTTCGAGAGTGTTTCTCCAATCTGGAAGACAACAACAAATGAACAAAACCTATCGAGAAAAGGGAGAGGGTTGTCCTATATATAGAGCAGGGAGATGACTCTTGGAGATGCACTCACGCAGCAGGAATACATGGGGACTCAGCCCAAATTAATGGTGACACAGCACCCAAGGAGAGCAAAAGACTAGTTCTGTTCGCGGGATGTTTTTGACTGCTACGGCCAGCTCACTTGGAATTTGATGGTGAGGATGGATCCGTTGGAAAGATGGCGAAGTTATCTTTCCAATGAGTGCTCACACGTTCCAATCGGAGTCCGTTTGCATTCTCTAGGCCGTTTTTAATTCAGACTGGTCATTGATGGCCGAGTGGAATCCCTTTGCATTCCCACCATACTTCATTGCCTTGATTGGTGTTAATGCCTTGTACCTGGTGCTTGTTGAAGTTCCTATGCATAATATTATTATTAGGTAGCAATCTATTCTTCAAAATGTAATTATTTAACCCAAGAAACGAGTTTACTCGATAATTGACTTGTCGCAAGACCGCTCTCATGTTTTTGGTCCTTGCATGATGATCAAAGGTCGCGGTAACTTGGAACGACTTTGGTCACTGATCCCATGGGTGTAACCGACGTAGTGATGTCCTCATCATCCTCCTCTTCTTTATTTGGAGTCGTCCTCGACTCTAGTTGATCTTCTATTACATAGTATGACGTGAAATCTTGATGTGCTTCTGGGGGACGAACTAGATTCCAGAATAAGGAACACTTCCACATATGCATTGGTGCCATGATCTTCTCATTCTTCCCATCTTCACGAATAGACGCCCTCATCTTTTGGCAATCTGCAAAGGTGCTCGAGAAAAAGAACAATGTGTACGCTGCGTATATATAGGCATCAATTGTTTTGTCATTCTCGCTTTCAATATGGAAACAATTTTGTAATGTTTGTCCTATAAACCATTCCTTCTCATCATTTCGGCGTGATTGAATGAAAGTTATCCTCAACTTTGCTAAACATTGTGTCAACTTGTTTGGATGAGAACATGATTTATTTGAGCCATGCAGATTTTTAACAAGTGATTTACATGTGACATATGAGCAAATGAATGGAGATCTCTTTTTAAAACAGTCATCATCAAACAATTCCTTTGTCCGCGAGCTACCACAATACGACACAATGGATGGCGTGTTGCAATAATTTAATTTTAAATCAGCAAACAAATCGGTTGTGATAAACATTTGACATATATGACATGTGGTGTCCAGACCATAATCTCCAATCAAGTAAAATTTGCAAGTACCATCTAGTGATTTGAATTTAGAAATTTCAGCTATCTTATCAATCACACTAGACAATTCTTTAGGTTCATCAAATAGCACATAGCACAAAGTTTTATCTTGAAATGCCTTCCAAAGAACTTTGTCGTGAGTAATCAATTCAATATTTTGCAAATCAAATGTATTAAATTTAGCACAAGATATTTTGCTTTCAGCACAAGTGTTGTTGCAAGAACTCACCTCTTCTTCGTGAATGACTATCGATTCAACACCAATATTACCTTCAATGTTCTTCTCAGATGATGTAGGTGTTGTAACAGGTGTTTCTTTGGCAACCATAGTAATCTCATCACAATTCTCTTGAACTGGTGTAAATTGTGCAGCACTCAATGTTTCATCAACAAGTATGTTGCGATGTATCTTATTTCCATTAGACCATGGTCCATCAATGGCGCAAGTGCTATCAACCATGATCTTGTTTATGGGAATGGAATGTGCAATCTTATCTAACACCGTGGTCGAAGGGAATGTCCCATGCTCGACCATATCAACTTCGATCTCTTCATTCTTTTCAAGCTCGTGCAAAAGGTTAGTCGAAAAAGGAGACACAAGAGCATACAAATTGTCCATTGAATTATCTTTTTCTGCGCAAATTACTTCAAAACATTTAGAAACCTCTTTCTTTCTAGCATCAAGCATTTTAATTTCTTCCAAAATGTGATTTTCAGCTTTGCAAGCAAGCTTAACCAAATGAGAGAGTGAGTTATAAATTTTATTAACAAGAATGTTCTGGATTTCTTGATTAAGCCCTCTCAAAAACCAAGTTCAGAGCTTCTTCAAGCATTCATCTAAACCACAACGCAACAAATGATTTTGCAATTGTCCAAAGTAATCCTTAACACTTTTGTTGCCTTGTTTCAAACGTTGAAGTTTAGTGTATAAAAATCAGCATGGTAATCAGGAACATACATATCTCTCATAAGTCGCTTCATGGCATTCCATCCACGAGGTTGTCCCTCTTTTCTAGTATTCCACCATATTAACGTAAATCCATTTAGCACACTAGTGGCAGCCTTAATCTTTTGTTTTTCAGACAAGTCATATTTTCTAAATTCATTGTCAACCGCAATTTCCCAATCAATGTACGCTTTAGGATCATATGTAATACCGAGAGGAGGCAAGATACACTTCAGATTACCTTGTTCATGAGTTGGAGATGGCGCATCGTTCTTATTGGTCCTGCTAGCCTTCCTTTCAAGATGATGAGAGCCCTCATGAAAGTTGTCATCAATTCTCGCTTGATCGATGTATTTTGTTTGTTGTCGCCAGCCGTGATCATTCTTCCATTCTCACGATATTGCTTGGAACCATTATGTCCATAAAACCCTGCCATGGTTAGTAGCAAACAAGGATAGCACACAAAAATATGTGAAACCCTATCAACTACTAGGTGCTGGAAATATTGAGGGTCACATCTATAAGCTCTTACCAAGTTCTTACCAATTCTTACAAATGCAGCAAGTAGTTCAACCGTGGCTGGTTCGTGATAAACCAATCTTATGTCGAGTAAAGCGATTGCAAGGCTATCACCTGTATGGTTAGTAGAAAGTGGAGCTTGGACAGGTTTTATATGAGTAGCAATGGAAACAATCAGCTAATTTTAAATTTGCCCAATTTGAATAAGTGTTCAAACTAGCACATAGCCTATGTTGCTGATCAAACAAAGATGTATAATAGGCTTAAGCAAGTGTGTAGAGATGACAACAAGTGCTAGACACTCAGCAAGTCACGAATTTACACTATGGAACAGGAAAACACAAATTTGAACCAACTTCTAGTTTTCTGTTTTTTTTTCAGTCCACAAGACAGCAGGTTGGTATTTTGGCCGTAACTCTTTGTCAGGTGCCTCTATGCTTATGAAATTT
Source organism: Raddia guianensis (assembly GCA_036346415.1). Classification (NCBI taxonomy): domain Eukaryota; kingdom Viridiplantae; phylum Streptophyta; class Magnoliopsida; order Poales; family Poaceae; genus Raddia; species Raddia guianensis. Next base: position 17,992 of record JAYEVB010000032.1, on the reverse strand, counting down.
TTTACACTTCTTCCTGACGACGTTTTCAACAACTTTTGTTTTCGACGAACTTTCTGAAAACGAACAGAGAAATTCGCAAAAAATTCACAATTGGACTGATCTACAGATTTCAGGACAGCAACAAGGTCTGAATCAAACATCCATTACTCCTTGGTTCTTTCATGTATGGGGTTGAAAATTGGCAGGATGATAGAAGAACAAGTATGGGATCTTCTCCTTTTGGTTTCACTCAAAAAGGATAAGGGAGCTGGGAGATATGTCGTTTTTAGGGGCAGCTGCAGAAATGGGAAATTTCTGGGCGAGATTGGTCTTTTTGTGATGCGCACGGGGTCGGCCCGATCTTCTGATGAGAACGATACGTCGATTTGGTGTAATGACGACGCTACCAATCCACGGGATCAGCAACCGCGCAATCGCAAATGTCACCACACGAGGCGATCAACCAGCCAGACACGATTGATCCTTGAACCTGCTAGCAATCGAGAACAAGCAAGAACAAGATGATAACTGATAAATCTCACGAAAAGAGTGAGGTTCTGTTTCTCGTCACGGGTGGTCTAGTCGACACACGCGAACACGAGGAGGGACACACATGGGGTCAACCAAAACACAACAAAACCTGAGTCTAAACAGCGACAGCTATGAAATATATAGGTGGAGTGACGGCCAAGGGGGTCCCCTGGTCGTTCTAGGGTTCCCCTAGGGCGTCCTCCACCAGGGCCTAGGTCCGACACGAGTACAAGGCCCGGGTTGGCCCAACTGGGTGACGCAGCACCTTGTTTCGTTGAGTTCTGTTGCTTCTGGATGAATTTTGAGGTGAGATTGCATCCGTTGGAAAGCTTATCTCCTAAGCTTTCCGTAGAGTGGTAGAACGTCAGCGGACATCGTATGTGACCTGGGCGTCCGTTTGAAGTTGTGCTGTGCGTAGATGGCCGAACTGGAATTGGACTCGAGCTGGGCTTTCTCTTGGCCGTCTTTGGAGTGACAAGAACTTTATGACCTGAAGGAGTGCATGAGGCGGAGATACACCTTTCTTAATTGCGCCTTCAATTATGGGTGGCGGCCAAGGTGGCGGCCGAAGTAATGGAGACGATGACGCCATATCCGGAGGCCAACTGCGTGATCGACCTGGCCAAGGTGGCGGTCGATAGTACCAAGTCGATGAAGCCATCATAGTAGACAGTCGATAGTACCAAGTCGATGAAGCCATCATAGTAGACGTATAAGAAGTAGACGATGCAGTGAATTGTCGCCAACTTGTCATGACCGTAGTGGATGCAGGGGAAGGAGTGGCGGTCACATCCATGTGGGTGATGCCCTCATCATTCTCCCCTTTTTGAATTGGAGTCGACCTCGACTCCTTTACATGTTTCTGCAAAAGGTTAGTGGAAACAAGGGGCAAAAGAATGCGCACACCTTTTAAGTCAAAACTAGAGGAATTTAGCATGACATGGCTAGAAACATTGTCATCCTCTAGTTGGGCACATTCATTTACAGCAAAAGTTGGATTCATATTGGAACAAATGTAAACTCTATGCACCATATACTCTCCTTTATCATTATTTTTGCCAATAACATGTAAACTATTTTTATATAAACATGGCAAATCTGAGTGTTGACAAAGTTTCTCCTCCAAACAATTTAGATTACAAAGAACATCGAATTCAATGTAACCTAAAGTACTAAGAGAAGACATTAATTTTAACTCATTTTTCTCAGTTGCAATATGAAGAACAAGTCTATTATTAGCACAAGTATTGGTTTCTAAAACAGAAGACACATGTTCGTTTAATAGTTGTGGTATTGATATAAGTGAAGCATTATCACACAACTCTTCTTTATCACAAATAGTAGCAAGCAAATCATCTTGTGGCAAAGGAAATTCAACAGCGGGTTTCACTAATGATTGCTCTAGAATAGCATGAACAGTGGACGGTTTCGTATCATCACAAATACCATCATCACATTGAACAAGGGCATCACCTTTTTCATTACCTTGTAGGGTCGCATCAGTTGATGTAGGCGTAAGTTCAATGTTTTGCTTTGTACTCGCGGCAATGATCTCTTCTTCTTTCTTATGCTCCTCTTCATCCTCCTCTTGGTGATGCTTATCGTCCTGCATAATGTTAGATTCAGCAATAGGTGCAACAATGGGTCTATCTAATGAGGCAAAAAATTCATTCAATGATTCAAGAAACATATCTTCAGCTCTACAAGCACATTTAAACAATTGTGAAAGAGAACTATATGTTTCATGAATGAGCATATCCCGAATTTCCTCATTAAGTCCTTTTAAAAATCTATTTTCAGTTGCTTCTTCACACTCATTTAGTTCGCTTAGCCGTAACAAGGTTTTAAATTTTTGATAGTATCCTTTTACCTTCATTTTACCTTGTCTCAAATGCTTCAAGTCGAGATAAGCATCTTCTGCATCATAGTCATCAAACATATCTCTGATAGGAGTTGGAGCCAATATTTCGTGCTTCTTCGTATGTCGATGGGAGATGTGACCTGTCATTGTTAGTAGCAAACAAGAAAATATACAAGTAGTATATATTTCCTATGAACTACTAGGTGGTGGAACTTCTCACGTCACACTCGCTCAAGTATTTACCTTGCTCTTACAAATTCTTACCCTGCAGCTTGTCAAGATCAATCAGTGGATGACGGTAATCTGCACTCAGGGGTGACAAAGCGATTGCAAGGTACTTTTCCTGTGGTTAATAGTAAGTGGAGCTTGGACTGGTATTTATATGTAGCAATGAGATACTAGAACCACACTAGTTAAAACAAGCTGAATAAGCGTTCAAACGGCGGCACTGTGCTGGTCCTAGGTAAGACCGTACTAGAGACGCGAGCCGGGACACAAACATCATCACGAGGATCCAACTAGTACACTTGAAAACAAGCTCTATTATTTTTTTTTCACTTTCTTTTCTTTCAGTGCGGCTCTTTTACAGGCACTTGCCTTCTTTTCTTTTTTCTTTTTTTTTGCACTTGCCTCTTTCTTTTTCCTTTTAACTTTCTGATCGGACAACACACATAGCAGTCTTTTTGGCACAATTAAGGACCCGAAGAACTCCGAATCTGAGAAACTCTTTTATATAAAAGTTGTAGAGAATCTTCTGATATTTCCAAAACATCCAAAATCAGGAATATCCGAGTTCGTATGAGTGAGATATGAGCAAAATACCGAACTGGATAGAGTTAGATCCGAAATCAGATTGACGAAGATGGCAACTTTTCTCACTGATAAAAGCCGAATTGAGGAATCGGATTTTTGACAACGGCAAAAGTGGATCTGATAGGAAATTTCGTGATCTTTCCAATGAGCACAAGAACGTCCAAATCCAAGTTCAGAGGTGAAAGTTATGTCCGTTTTACTGAAAGGGTCACAATTTGCTCGCGAATTTGAATTGGACTCGGTTTTGGAGTTTCCTTTTTGGACTTGGCCGAGTTGGGGGAAAAGTGGAGCTCGGCCAGGGGTATGTGGAGGGTGTTATGGAAGGGGAAAGGGTGGAAAATTGGCAAGGAAAACAATCACTATTTGTGCCAAGATCGACCAACAAATCTGCGGCGGTTGATGGCCAAGAAGGAAACAAACGTGACAATAAACGTGACTCGAACTCGAAACTCTAAGGATCAAAATGCTAAGACCAGCAACGGCACGACGATACAACGAAAATTCAACAAGAATTAAACTAGGAAGCAATAGCAAAGGCTAAACGGGCTTGGATCAAGGGAAATCACACGACAAACAGTTTTTTTTTTCAGGCAATTTTCTGGACTCTAGGACGAACAAGATGAACTAAACAAAAGATAAGGGGTGTTCTCACCAGGCAACCGTCGCTCTGATACCACTTGATGCGCACGGGGTCGGCCCGATCTTCTGATGAGAACGATACGTCGATTTGGTGTAATGACGACGCTACCAATCCACGGGATCAGCAACCGCGCAATCGCAAATGTCACCACACGAGGCGATCAACCAGCCAGACACGATTGATCCTTGAACCTGCTAGCAATCGAGAACAAGCAAGAACAAGATGATAACTGATAAATCTCACGAAAAGAGTGAGGTTCTGTTTCTCGTCACGGGTGGTCTAGTCGACACACGCGAACACGAGGAGGGACACACATGGGGTCAACCAAAACACAACAAAACCTGAGTCTAAACAGCGACAGCTATGAAATATATAGGTGGAGTGACGGCCAAGGGGGTCCCCTGGTCGTTCTAGGGTTCCCCTAGGGCGTCCTCCACCAGGGCCTAGGTCCGACACGAGTACAAGGCCCGGGTTGGCCCAACTGGGTGACGCAGCACCTTGTTTCGTTGAGTTCTGTTGCTTCTGGATGAATTTTGAGGTGAGATTGCATCCGTTGGAAAGCTTATCTCCTAAGCTTTCCGTAGAGTGGTAGAACGTCGAAAACGGACATCGTATGTGACCTGGGCGTCCGTTTGAAGTTGTGCTGTGCGTAGATGGCCGAACTGGAATTGGACTCGAGCTGGGCTTTCTCTTGGGCCGTCTTTGGAGTGACAAGAACTTTATGACCTGAAGGAGTGCATGAGGCGGAGATACACCTTTCTTAATTGCGCCTTCAATTATGGGTGGCGGCCAAGGTGGCGGCCGAAGTAATGGAGACGATGACGCCATATCCGGAGGCCAACTGCGTGATCGACCTGGCCAAGGTGGCGGTCGATAGTACCAAGTCGATGAAGCCATCATAGTAGACAGTCGATAGTACCAAGTCGATGAAGCCATCATAGTAGACGTATAAGAAGTAGACGATGCAGTGAATTGTCGCCAACTTGTCATGACCGTAGTGGATGCAGGGGAAGGAGTGGCGGTCACATCCATGTGGGTGATGCCCTCATCATTTTGTTTTTGGGTGTTATAGGTGGAATTTGGGGTGGGGAGATGAACAAGAAGATGAACAGCAACAAGACAACACTAAGACGAACACAAACTCAAATTAAGAAACTGAAATAACTGATTGAAAAGGCACAAAGGGGCTTGGACAGCGGGTAAACAATCTTTTTGTAGGGCAAATTTTCTGTACTATAGGAAGAACACACACAACTAAACAAGATACAAACTCACCGGTCAACCGTCGCTCTGATACCAAATGATGGGCTTTGATACCAAATGATGCGCTCACGGGTTCCCGATCTTCCGGTGAGAGGGATAACTTCGATTTGGACGGAGGATGACTTTGACGATCCGGCTACGAACCACGCAAGGATAAGCGCCATAATCGCTAAACCACACTCCTGATTGTTATCAACCGTGCCAAAGCCCGGATGACCTGACCACGAAGGTCTATCCTTGCAAGCAACCGAAGAACTCGCAAGAACAAGGATAAAGCATACACTCGAACTGAGGTTCTGAAGCTCGGAATCGATAGGTCAACCGACACTAGGGATTTCGAGAGTGTTTCTCCAATCTGGAAGACAACAACAAATGAACAAAACCTATCGAGAAAAGGGAGAGGGTTGTCCTATATATAGAGCAGGGAGATGACTCTTGGAGATGCACTCACGCAGCAGGAATACATGGGGACTCAGCCCAAATTAATGGTGACACAGCACCCAAGGAGAGCAAAAGACTAGTTCTGTTCGCGGGATGTTTTTGACTGCTGCGGCCAGCTCACTTGGAATTTGATGGTGAGGATGGATCCGTTGGAAAGATGGCGAAGTTATCTTTCCAATGAGTGCTCACACGTTCAATCGGAGTCCGTTTGCATTCTCTAGGCCGTTTTAATTCAGACTGGTCATTGATGGCCGAGTGGAATCCTTTGCATTCCCACCATACTTCATTGCCTTGATTGGTGTTAATGCCTTGTACCTGGTGCTTGTTGAAGTTCCTATGCATAATATTGTTATTAGGTAGCAATCTATTCTTCAAAATGTAATTATTTAACCCAAGAAACGAGTTTACCTGATAATTGACTTGCCGCGCACTGTCTCATGTTTTTGGTCCTTGCATGATGATCAAAGGTCGCGGGTAACTTGGAACGACTTTGGTCACTGATCCCATGGGTGTAACCGACGTAGTGATGTCCTCATCACAAGGATAGACCTTCGTGGTCAGGTCATCCGGGCTTTGGCACGGTTGATAACAATCAGGAGTGTGGTTTAGCGATTGCGGGCGCTTATCCTTGCGTGGTTCGTAGCCGGATCGTCAAAGTCATCCTCCGCCCAAATCGAAGTTATCCTCTCACCGGAAGATCGGGAACCCGTGAGCGCATCAGTCGGCCCGATCTTTTGGAGAGAATGATACGTCGATTTGCGAGGTGATGATGCTGTGTTATTCGGCTACCAACTAGCAAGGCGAGGAACCGGCAATCGCAATACCACCAACTCGAGTGTCATCAACCGTGATCAACACGATCGATCTTAATCCCAAAGATAAGGTGACGCAGCACCCTGAAATTGTGGCTCGTGAGCTTCTTCGATGTTTTCCCGACTCTGCTGGACGAATTTTGATGTTGGGCTGGATCCATTAGAAAGCTGATCTCCATAGCTTTCCAACGAGTGGTCACACGCCGAAATCGGAGTTCGGGAGCCCAAGTTACTCCCGTTTGGAGTCGACGGGCTGCTGGATGGCCGAGACAGGTTCTCTAGCATCTTTGGCTTCCATATGGGCCTTCCTTCGTGCGTGGCCCTTCCTCGTGGAGCATGCTTGATACGCTGGTCCTTCTTCTTGGGCTTGAAAGGCTGAGCTCCTGGATTTAGGCCCCTAGGCGATGATGGTGCAGTCGAAGAGGAAGTAGACGAAGTGGAGGCAACGGTTATATCCTTCATGTTGATGTCCTCATCAAGTTCCGATGGACGAAATTACAGTGGAGTTTTTCACGACGAACGTGCCCAATCCACCTCGCCTCTAGTTTTGTTTGTTTTAAACCATTCCGCCATAGTAAGAAAATCTATGGAATATGATGCGCACGGGGTCGGCCCGATCTTCTGGTGAGAACGATACGTCGATTTGGTGTAATGACGACGCTACCAATCCACGGGATCAGCAACCGCGCAATCGCAAATGTCACCACACGAGGCGATCAACCGAGCCAGGCACGATTGATCCTTGAACCTGCTAGCAATCGAGAACAAGCAAGAACAAGATGATAACTGATAAATCTCACGAAAGGGTGAGGTTACATTTCTCAAATCACGGGTGGTCTAGTCGACACCCGCGAACACGAGGAGGGACACACATGGGGTCAACAAAACACAACAAAACCTAAGCGTAAAGAGAGTCACCGCCACATATATAGCGGCGGCCAGGAGGTGTAGGGCGGCCAGGACAGGGCACCCACCAAAACCCTAAGTTACATGGGCCATAGGCTAAAAATACTGATGTCGCAGCACCACGAGTTTCTGGCCCGAAACATTGTTCTGCATTTTCCTGACGCTTCTGGACGAATTTAGGTGTGGGGCTGGATCCGTTGGAAGGCTTATCTCCTAAGCTTTCCAACAAGTGGTCAAACGCTTGAAATCGGAGTTCGGGAGCCCAAGTTATTCCCGTTTGAAGTTGATGTGCTGCTGGATGGCCGAACCGGGCTTTCTGACGTCTTTGGCCTCCATGTGGGCCTTCCTCGAGTCGTCGACGCCTCGCGAGTCTTACACTTGTTGCGCCGCTTCTTGGAGAAGGCTTGAAAGGCTGGGCTTCGGATTAGGGCCCTCGGCGAAAGATGGAGCAGCGTCGGTAGTCGTTGTAGCGGTAGGAGAGGAAGGAGGGGCAGCGGTCACACTGATCGTATCCATGCTGGTGATGTCCTCATCATCCTCCCCTTCTTGAATTGGAGTCGTCCTCGACTCCGTCTTATGCTCCTGCAAAAGGTTAGTGACAACAGGGGACAAAGAAACATGTGTTTCCAATGCAATATTAGGGGAGGTCACAGTTTTAGCTAATTGAGCTACCTCATTTATCTTTGTTTTAGTATTTTGTGCATCGCAAACAATCTTATCACCCTCTTGGACATGATTTTTAACTCTATAAGCATTAATCTTATTTATTTCTGCAGGAGTCATTGGTTCCAAAATTATTTTCTCACAATAATGCATAAATGAATATTGATTGGTTCTACCATTGTGAATAGCTTCGACGTCATACAACCAAGGTCTTCCTAATAAAAGTGAGCATGCTTCCATGGGTATGACATCGCAATCAACGAAATCATAATATGAACCAATATAGAAATTCACCCTCGCAGTGTGTGTTACCTGAACCTTACCATTTGAGTTGAACCATTCGATCTCATAAGGTTGTTCAAGTGGAGTCGTGGGCAAGCCAAGCTTCTCGACCATGTTTTGACTTGCTAGATTGCTGCAATTTCCACCATCAATGATGACTTCTACCCTTCGTTCTCGCACAACAAACCTAGTGTGGAATAGGTTGTGGCGCTGAGTTTGACTAGCGTGTTTCGGCGGTGCACTAAGTATAAGTTGGGATGAAAGGCTCTTGTAGTTGTTCGTCATTGCAGCACCCAGATGCACACAATATTGATCATTCTTGCCTACAGGGTTAGCCACAGGAATAGAAAGCACATTCTCCTTTTTACAAATTGAAGTACACTTACTATCCTTTTTTGGCGATGCAGGCTTTAAGTCTGTCTTCAATGGCATTTTCTCATTCTTTGTTGTAGAAAGATTCCAATTCTCAACAAGTATCTTTAGTTTATCACAGGCTTCTTGATCCCACATAAATTTCATTTCTCCAAGTGGACCTGTCATTGTTAGTAGTAGACAAGAAAATACACAAAGGGATGTGTAACCCTATCTACTAAATAGGAGCTGGAATTGACAAGTCTCTCAAACTCAAGCTCTCACCAAGCTCTTACAAGTTCTTACCCTGCAGCTTGTCAAGATCAATCGATAACTGGTGGTATCCTGCACTCAGAAGGTGACAAAGCGATTGCAAGGTACTTTTCCTGTAGGTTAATAGTATGTGGAGCTTGGAAAGGTATAATATGTAGCAAAGGAAAACTAGAACCACACTAGTTAATACAAGTTGAAAGAATGTTCAACGACGGTACGTGCTGGTCCTAGGCTAGACCTTGCTAGGGACGCGAGCCTAGACACCAATGAAGTCACAGATCGGCAACAAGAATGTTCTCAAACACACAAGAAATTTCGAGGGCTCCTTTCTTTTCTTTATTTTTTTCCTGATTTTTTTTTCTTTTAGGTGCGGCTCTTTCAATTTTAGCACCTGCCTTTTTCTTTTTTCAAGCCCTGCCTTTTGCGTTTTGGCCGAGACAGGGGGACGCTTGTGCTGCTCGGGTTGTATATTCCTTGGATCGGAAAGTGTTGATTTATTTTGGCTGCCACGTGAATCAATTGGAAGGCAATTACTAAGGCAATATGCACCGACCAAAATCTGAAAAAGAAGGCAAATTCTGGTTTTTTTTTTGTCCCACGGTTTGACCAACAACTGGCTCGGTTGGGTTGAATAAAATATGGAAGATGCAGCTGTCCTTTTTCGTGGCTTGGAAGGGATAAATGGCGAGCAGCTCCGATTTATGGAAGGCTTCGGGTCAATATAGAAGCGTAGAGGCAGTTCAGATTGGTAGGAGAAAAATAGACGCGTGATTGGTTGGAGTTTGTTGGGCGGAAGGGATAATCGGTTTTAAGAAAAGGAAAGGACGGCCGCGGCTTGGTAATCCCCTGGAAAGTAAACCGGTCAAGTCGGTTGGCTGTAAAGGAAGATATGGAAGGAGCTGCGTGGTTGATTTGTTGGGTTGCTGCAGCTATTTTTGTGGAACTGCGCAGGGAAATAGCAAGGCACGTTGGATGGGATTGCACGTGATGGAGATGGTGAAGGGAGTTGGCGCAATAGAAAGACGTGAAGGAAATTGTGACAAACTCGTGACCCGAACTCGAAACTCTAAAGATCAAACGCTACGACCAGCAACGACACACGAAGTAACACAATTTCAACAAGAATTAAACTAGGAAGTAATAGCAAAGGCTAAACAGGGCACGGATCAAAGGGAAAAACACACGATATTTTTTTTAGGCTGTTTTCTGGACTCTAGGACAAAAAAGATGAACTAAACAAAAGATAAAGGGTGTTCTCACCAGGCAACCGTCGCTCTGATACCACTTGATGCGCACGGGGTCGGCCCGATCTTCTGGTGAGAACGATACGTCGATTTGGTGTAATGACGACGCTACCAATCCACGGGATCAGCAACCGCGCAATCGCAAATGTCACCACACGAGGCGATCAACCGAGCCAGGCACGATTGATCCTTGAACCTGCTAGCAATCGAGAACAAGCAAGAACAAGATGATAACTGATAAATCTCACGAAAAGGGTGAGGTTCTGTTTCTCGTCACGGGTGGTCTAGTCGACACCCGCGAACACGAGGAGGGACACACATGGGGTCAACCAAAACACAACAAAACCTAAGCGTAAAAGAGAGTCACCGGCCACATATATAGCGGCGGCCAGGAGGTGTAGGGCGGCCAGGACAGGGGCACCCACCAAAACCCTAAGTTACATGGGCCATAGGCCCAAAAATACGGTGTCGCAGCACCCTGAGTTTCTGGCCCGAAACATTGTTCTGCATTTTCCTGACGCTTCTGGACGAATTTAGGTGTGGGGCTGGATCCGTTGGAAGGCTTATCTCCTAAGCTTTCCAACGAGTGGTCAAACGCCGAAATCGGAGTTCGGGAGCCCAAGTTATTCCCGTTTGAAGTTGATGTGCTGCTGGATGGCCGAACCGGGCTTTCTGACGTCTTTGGCCTCCATGTGGGCCTTCCTCGAGTCGTCGACGCCTCGCGAGTCTTACACTTGTTGCGCCGCTTCTTCGGAGAAGGCTTGAAAGGCTGGGCTTCTGGATTAGGGCCCCTCGGCGACGAAGATGGAGCAGCGTCGGTAGTCGTTGTAGCGGTAGGAGAGGAAGGAGGGGCAGCGGTCACACTGATCGTATCCATGCTGGTGATGTCCTCATCAGAATACGAGGCCAGTGGTTGCAATATTTGTGCACCAGGTCTGGCAGCTGAAATCACGGTGGAGCTTTTCGCGATTAACGTGCCCAATCCTCCTGATTGCACGTAAGACTCAAATGTTTGGGTATTTCAAACCGTTTCCTCGCTGCACGAAAATTGGTGAAATTAGAGTCCAAGGGGTGCAATTAATGCACCAGTTCTGGTGGCCGCAGTATCGGTGGTGTTGTTGGTGACGAACGTGCCCAATCCTCCTCGTTGCACGTAACACTCAGGTTTTTTTGGTTTCAAACCATTCCGTCACAGTAAGAAAATATACGGAAAACGACACCAGTGGTTGCAATTAATGCCCTCGTTTTGACGGCCGAAATCACGGTGGAGTTTTTCACGACGAACGTACCCAATCATCCTCGTTGCACATAAGACTGAAGTTTAGTTCAAACCATTTCTTTACTGCACAAAAATTGGTGCACTAAGAGTCCAAGGGGTGCAATTAATGGACCAGTTCTGGTGGACGAAATAACGGTGGAGTTGTTTCGACGAACGTGCCCAATCCTCCTCGCTGCACGTAAGTCTCACGTTTTGTTTGTTCGAAACCGTTCCGCCACGGTAAGAAAATCCGTGGAAAACGACGCCAGTGGTTGCAATTAATGCACCAGTTCTGGCGGCTGAAATCATGGTGGAGCTTTTCGCAACGAACGTGGCCAATCCTCCTTGTTGCTTGTGACAATCATGTTTTGTTTGTTTCAAACATCCAATCCTTTAGCAACGAAATCTCTGAAAAACGAGGCGGCGGTTGGAATTAATGGCCTAGTTCTGGCGGCTGAAATCACGGTCGAGTTTTTCGCAACGAATAAACCCAATCGTCGTAGTTGCACGTAAGACTCAATTTTTGTTTCTTTCGAACTATTTCGTCACAATAACAAAATCTATGGAAAACGAGGCCAGTGGTTGCAATTAAATCACCAGTTCCGGCAGCTGAAATCACGGAGGAGCTTTTCGCGACGAAACTACCCAATCATCCTGATTGCACGTAAGACTCAAATGTTTGGGTGTTTCAAACCGTTTCTTCACTGCACGAAAATTGATGCAATTATAGTCCTAGGGGTGCAATTAATGCAGCTGTTCTGGTGGACGAAGTCTCGGTGGAGTTGTTGGGGACGAACGTGCCCAATCCTCCTCGTTACGTGAGACTCAAGTCTTTTTGTTTCGAACCGTTCCGTCCAAGTAAGAAAATATATGGAAAACGAGCCCGGTGATTGCAATTAATGCCCGATTCGATGGGCGAAATCACGGCGGAGTTTTTCGCGACGAACGTGCCCAATCATCCTCGTTACACGAAAGACAGAAGTTTAGTTCAAACCGTTTCTACACTGCACGAAAATTGGTGCACTAAGAGTCCTCGGGGTGCAATTAATGCACCAGTTTCGAGGGACGAAATTACAGTGGAGTTTTTCACGACGAACGTGCCCAATCCACCTCGCCTCTAGTTTTGTATGTTTCAAACCATTCCGCCATAGTAAGAAAATCTATGGAATACGAGGCCAGTGGTTGCAATATTTTTGCACTAGGTCTGGCAGCTGAAATCACGGTGGAGCTTTTCGCGATGAACGTGCCCAATCCTCCTGATTGCACGTAAGACTCAAATGTTTGGGTATTTCAAACCGTTTCCTCGCTGCACGAAAATTGGTGAAATTAGAGTCCAAGGGGTGCAATTAATGCACCAGTTCTGGTGGCCGAAGTATCGGTGGTGTTGTTGGTGACGAACGTGCCCAATCCTCCTCGTTGCACGTAACACTCAGGTTTTTTAGTTTCAAACCATTCCGTCACAAGAAGAAAATATCGAAAACGACACCGATGGTTGCAATTAATGCCCTCGTTTTGTGGCGAAATCACGGTGGAGTTTTTCACGACTAACGTACCCAATCATCCTCGTTGCACATAAGACTGAAGTTTAGTTCAAACCATTTCTTTCTTGCACAAAATTGGTGCACTAAGAGTCCTAGGGTGCAATTAATGGACCAGATTCGGTGGGCGAAATAACGGTGGAGTTGTTTCGACGAACGTGCCCAATCCTCCTCGCTGCACGTAAGTCTCAAGTTTTGTTTGTTGAAACCGTTCCGCCACGGTAAGAAAATATGTGAAAAACGGCGCCGATGGTTGCAATTAATGCACCGATTCGGCGGCTGAAATCATGGTGGAGCTTTTACGCCTTGAACATGGCCAATCCTCCTTGTTGCTCGTGACAATCATGTTTTGTTTGTTTCAAGCGTCCGATCCTTTACAACGAAATCTCTGAAAACGAGGGCAGCGGTTGGAATTAATGGCCTAGTTCGCGGCTGAAATCACGGTCGAGTTTTTCGCGACGAATAAACCCAATCGTCGTAGTTGCACGTAAGACTCAATTTTGTTTCTTCGAACTATTTCGTCACAATAACAAAATCTATGGAAAACGAGGCCAGTGGTTGCAATTAAATCACCAGTTCCGGCAGCTGAAATCACGGAGGAGCTTTTCGCGACGAAACTACCCAATCATCCTGATTGCACGTAAGACTCAAATGTTTGGGTGTTTCAAACCGTTTCTTCATTGCACGAAAATTGATGCAATTATAGTCCTAGGGGTGCAATTAATGCAGCTGTTCTGGTGGACGAAGTCTCGGTGGAGTTGTTGGGGACGAACGTGCCCAATCCTCCTCGTTGCACGTGAGACTCAAGTCTTTTTTGTTTCAGACCGTTCCGTCCAAGTAAGAAAATCTATGGAAAACGAGCCCAGTGATTGCAATTAATGCCCGATTCGACGGTCGAAATCACGGCGGAGTTTTTCGCGATTTAACGTACCCAATCATCCTCGTTACGAAAAGACAGAAGTTTAGTTCAAACCGTTTCTACACTTGCACGAAAATTGGTGCACTAAGAGTCCTCGGGGTGCAATTAATGCACCAGTTCCGATGGACGAAATTACGATGGAGTTTTTCACGATTTAACGTGCCCAATCCACCTCGCCTCTAGTTTTGTTTGTTTCAGACCATTCCGCCATAGTATGAAAATCTATGGAATACGAGGCCGATGGTTGCAATATTTTTGCACCGTGTCCGCAGCTGAAATCACGGTGGTGCTTTTCGCGATGAACGTGCCCAATCCTCCTGATTGCACGTAAGACTCAAATGTTTGGGTATTTCAAACCGTTTCCTCGCTGCACGAAAATTGGTGAAATTAGAGTCCAAGGGGTGCAATTAATGCACCAGTTCTGGTGGCCGAAGTATCGGTGGTGTTGTTGGTGACGAACGTGCCCAATCCTCCTGATTGCACGTAAGACTCAAATGTTTGGGTATTTCAAACCGTTTCCTCGCTGCACGAAAATTGGTGAAATTAGAGTCCAAGGGGTGCAATTAATGCACCAGTTCTGGTGGCCGAAGTATCGGTGGTGTTGTTGGTGACGAACGTGCCCAATCCTCCTCGTTGCACGTAACACTCAGGTTTTTTTGGTTTCAAACCATTCCGTCACAGTAAGAAAATATACGGAAAACGAGACCAGTGGTTGCAATTAATGCCCTCGTTTTGACGGCCGAAATCACGGTGGAGTTTTTCACGACGAACGTACCCAATCATCCTCGTTGCACATAAGACTGAAGTTTAGTTCAAACCATTTCTTTCTTTAGCAAAAATTGGTGCACTAAGAGTCCAAGGGGTGCAATTAATGGACCAGTTCTGGTGGACGAAATAACGGTGGAGTTGTTTCGACGAACGTGCCCAATCCTCCTCGCTGCACGTAAGTCTCAAGTTTTGTTTGTTCGAAACCGTTCCGCCACGGTAAGAAAATCCGTGGAAAACGACGCCAGTGGTTGCAATTAATGCACCAGTTCTGGCGGCTGAAATCATGGTGGAGCTTTTCGCAACGAACGTGGCCAATCCTCCTTGTTGCTTGTGACAATCGTGTTTTGTTTGTTTCAAACGTCCAGTCACTGCAACGAAATCTACGGAAAACGAGGGCAGCGGTTGGAATTAATGGCCTAGTTCTGGCGGCTGAAATCACGGTCGAGTTTTTCGCGACGAACAAACCCAATCGTCGTAGTTGCACGTAAGACTCAATTTTTGTTTCTTTCGAACTATTTCGTCACAATAACAAAATCTATGGAAAACGAGGCCAGTGGTTGCAATTAAATCACCAGTTCCGGCAGCTGAAATCACGGAGGAGCTTTTCACGACGAAACTACCCAATCATCCTGATTGCACGTAAGACTCAAATGTTTGGGTGTTTCAAACCGTTTCTTCACTGCACGAAAATTGATGCAATTATAGTCCTAGGGGTGCAATTAATGCAGCTGTTCTGGTGGACGAAGTCTCGGTGGAGTTGTTGGGGACGAACGTGCCCAATCCTCCTCGTTGCACGTGAGACTCAAGTCTTTTTTGTTTCAGACCGTTCCGTCCAAGTAAGAAAATATATGGAAAACGAGCCCAGTGATTGCAATTAATGCCCCAGTTCTGATGGGCCGAAATCACGGCGGAGTTTTTCGCGACGAACGTGCCCAATCATCCTCGTTACACGAAAGACAGAAGTTTAGTTCAAACCGTTTCTACACTGCACGAAAATTGGTGCACTAAGAGTCCTCGGGGTGCAATTAATGCACCAGTTCCGATGGACGAAATTACAGTGGAGTTTTTCACGACGAACGTGCCCAATCCACCTCGCCTCTACTTTTGTTTGTTTCAAACCATTCCGCCATAGTAAGAAAATCTATGGAATACGAGGCCAGTGGTTGCAATATTTTTGCACTAGGTCTGGCAGCTGAAATCACGGTGGAGCTTTTCGCGATGAACGTGCCCAATCCTCCTGATTGCACGTAAGACTCAAATGTTTGGGTATGTCAAACCGTTTCCTCGCTGCACGAAAATTGGTGAAATTAGAGTCCAAGGGGTGCAATTAATGCACCGATTCGGTGGCAAAGTATCGGTGGTGTTGTTGGTGACGAACGTGCCCAATCCTCCTCGTTGCACGTAACACTCAGGTTTTTTTGGTTTCAAACCATTCCGTCACAGTAAGAAAATATACGGAAAACGAGACCAGTGGTTGCAATTAATGCCCTCGTTTTGACGGCCGAAATCACGGTGGAGTTTTTCACGACGAACGTACCCAATCATCCTCGTTGCACATAAGACTGAAGTTTAGTTCAAACCATTTCTTTACTGCGCAAAAATTGGTGCACTAAGAGTCCTAGGGGTGCAATTAATGGACCAGTTCTGGTGGACGAAATAACGGTGGAGTTGTTTCGACGAACGTGCCCAATCCTCCTCGCTGCACGTAAGTCTCAAGTTTTGTTTGTTCGAAACCGTTCCGCCACGGTAAGAAAATCTGTGGAAAACGACGCCAGTGGTTGCAATTAATGCACCAGTTCTGGCGGCTGAAATCATGGTGGAGCTTTTCGCAACGAACGTGGCCAATCCTCCTTGTTGCTCGTGACAATCATGTTTTGTTTGTTTCAAACGTCCAGTCACTGCAACGAAATCTACGGAAAACGAGGGCAGCGGTTGGAATTAATGGCCTAGTTCTGGCGGCTGAAATCACGGTCGAGTTTTTCGCGACGAATAAACCCAATCGTCGTAGTTGCACGTAAGACTCAATTTTTGTTTCTTTCGAACTATTTCGTCACAATAACAAAATCTATGGAAAACGAGGCCAGTGGTTGCAATTAAATCACCAGTTCCGGCAGCTGAAATCACGGAGGAGCTTTTCGCGACGAAACTACCCAATCATCCTGATTGCACGTAAGACTCAAATGTTTGGGTGTTTCAAACCGTTTCCTCACTGCACGAAAATTGATGCAAGTATAGTCCTAGGGGTGCAATTAATGCAGCTGTTCTGGTGGACGAAGTCTCGGTGGAGTTGTTGGGGACGAACGTGCCCAATCCTCCTCGTTGCACGTGAGACTCAAGTCTTTTTTGTTTCAGACCGTTCCGTCCAAGTAAGAAAATCTGTGGAAAACGAGCCCAGTGATTGCAATTAATGCCCCAGTTCTGACAGGCCGAAATCACGGCGGAGTTTTTCGCGACGAACGTACCCAATCATCCTCGTTACACGAAAGACAGAAGTTTAGTTCAAACCGTTTCTACACTGCACGAAAATTGGTGCACTAAGAGTCCTCGGGGTGCAATTAATGCACCAGTTCTGATGTGCGCAAGGTCGGCCCGATCTTCTGGAGAGAATGATACGTCGATTTGCGAGGTGATGATGCTGTGTTATTCGGCTACCAACTAGCAAGGCGAGGAACCGGCAATCGCAATACCACCAACTCGAGTGTCATCAACCGTGATCAACACGATCGATCTTAATCCCTGCGAGCAATCGAGAAACTTGCAAGAATCAAGTAGATAGCAGTTGGAACAAACCAATATCACAAACCGAAGGTGAGGTTCTGTTTCCCGAATCGGGCGGTCTAGTCGACACGCGCAATCACGGGGAGGGACGCACAAGGGGTCTACCAAACACAACAAAACCTAAACCACAACATATGACGGCGGCGGCCATATATAGAACGGCGACCAGCAAAGGGGCGCCGTCCACCACCCTAGGGTCGGCCACCACCAAAACCCTAAGATACATGGGCCATAGGCCCAAAGATAAGGTGACGCAGCACCCTGAAATTGTGGCTCGTGAGCTTCTTCGATGTTTTCCCGACTCTGCTGGACGAATTTTGATGTTGGGCTGGATCCATTGGAAAGCTGATCTCCATAGCTTTCCAACGAGTGGTCACACGCCGAAATCGGAGTTTGGGAGCCCAAGTTACGCCCGTTTGGAGTCGATGGGCTGCTGGATGGCCGAGACAGGTTCTCTAGCATCTTTGGCTTCCATATGGGCCTTCCTTGGTGCGTGGCCCTTCCTCGTGGAGCATGCTTGATACGCTGGTCCTTCTTCTTGGGCTTGAAAGGCTGAGCTCCTGGATTTAGGCCCCTAGGCGATGATGGTGCAGTCGAAGAGGAAGTAGGCGAAGTGGAGCAGCGGTTATATCCTTCATGTTGATGTCCTCATCAAGTTCCGATGGACGAAAT
>JAYEVB010000101.1:0-39335 GCA_036346415.1 Raddia guianensis | reverse complement strand
GGAGTGCACCTCCAGCGCCAGCGCCGCTTAGCTTGGCCGAGGCGGCCGCTTCGCCAGTGGCTCCAACTCCTAGGCGCGGCCACCGCCGGTGATTCATCGCTATCGCCATGTCAATTCGCGGGCCACGGTTTAGCGGTCGCTTCGCACTATCGCGACTGCTGCCCGCCATCACCTCTCGAAGAAGGGTCAAGAGCTCGAACCGCGCGTTAACCCCTACTCGGCGCTGCCATCGACGGCGTGGTTCTCCGCCAACCACCGCGGATCACACCCCGGGTCGATTTTCGTCCGCTAGCTAACTCGACAAGCTCGATTCGATTCGAAAGGCCGGGCACAAGAAGGAGCGACTCTCAGATTTACCTGTGTTCTGGACCTCGCTGTAATAGTCCTACTCACGCCGAGCCTTAGCTCTTTCTCGATTGTGGTTGAAAGGGAATGTGTTTACATGGTGTTTTCGATGCACCAATGCTAGTGCTCTCCTCCGCCTCCCTCTCTCCTCCCCTTTCATACAAGCTTTGGGTCAAGGAGAGAGCCGAGGGAGAGGGCGGTACAAAGGTTTCCTCAAGACAATCGACAAGACACGACAGAAGAGATTTAAAACGCCGCTGCTCCACGCCGCTAACAAGGCCGCTGCTTCGCAGTGGCCTTCTCGACCAGACGGCCACACCGTGAGTCTGCAGGCCCGGCCCTGCCGCTTTAATGACACGGCGCCTCCTCAAGCAAACCTTCTCTCGCCGGTCAATTCTTCTCGCCACGAGGATAAATGCCGTGACCTGCGAGGGTCATCAGAAGGTAATCATTTCTTCCTCCTCGCTCTATCCGCTGATGTCTCATTAAATGCGCCTGTCTTTCAGCAGGGGAGCCTCCGTCCCAAGACTCCTTCAGACAGCTCGCGGGTTCCCCGCCCGGGCGCTGGGCCCCTCGCCTGTCTCCAGGGGCTCGGCCACGCACTCCGCCGCGCTGGGGCCTCGCTTTGCCTTCAGGGGCTTCGCCACGCACCCCGCTTGCGTGGGGGCCCTCGGCCTTCGACGCTGGGGCCCTCCCTGCCTTCCTAGGCCTCTCAGACTCGGTATTTATTACAATCGACAATCTCAACCGCCGACAGTGAGGTGTAGGTTGTCGATGGCGACTCCGACACCTTGGTGTTTTCATTGTCTGGAGGAATCCGCCAAGAGCCCTCATCATCGGTGATCCATTCCCCAATTACTTCTTCTTGTACATTGGCGTGAGGCAAAGCTTTTGCTTGGGAAGAACCGAGGAGCATTCTCCTTGATCGCAAGCCCTGCTAGCCCATGAGCTCAAGTATCTTCTTCTTCGGAGGATGATTGGGAGGACGATGAGCTTGAGCTATCTTCCTTCTTGGTCTTTTGACCGCAAGAGCCTTCTTCTTCTCCTTTGATTTGTGATCGCCTTGCGTAGTGACGGTACTTCTTCTTGTCATCATCCTCATCTTCCTCTTGATTCCTTGCCTTGTGCTTGTTCTTTTACTTTTTGGGCAATCCGCCGCCAAGTGACCCTTCTCTCCACATTCATAGCAACGATCTCTAGATAGGTCTTCACCTTGAAGAGGATGATCCGCCGCTGAAACTCATCTTTTTAATTAACTTTCTTGACCGTTTGACAAGGAGGGCCAATTCTTCAATCTCCGGAATTGCATCATCGGAGTCATCATCATCTTCTTCAACTTCGATCTTCTTCCCACTTTTGGTTTTGGCGGGGAGAGCAATCGACTTCTTGTTGAGCGGGGACTCTTCACTTTCAAGAAGCCGCATCTCATATGAGTTGAGTTGCCCGGTAGCTTAGTCGGCGCTATTTTCTTGTGCTTCGACTTGGATGCTCAATTAGTGTCACAAGTGGATTGTAGCTAAAAGGCACAACATCGAAAGCATCTTCCGACAAATGTCAATGTCTTCCAAGACCTTCTTTCTCCTAACATCCGCAATTTCATTGATTTATGGGGTTCAACCTAAGAAACATTTCATTAACACTTTCATTAGGGAGCATCTTGAATTGATCAAATCTCTTTCTAGCTCCTGATAGCTTCTCCTCAAGCATTATCGGCACTACCAACATGAATTTCTCTAAGATGCTTCCAAATGTCATAAGCTTTAGTGAGATTGCCAATGCTATCAAAAACTTCGGAAGATACACTAGAAAGTAAAGCATTTCTAGCAATGGCATTAAAGCGCTTGTACTTAGCATGAACTTCATCAAGAGCAATTGTTCCGGCCAGAGGGTCCGGATACCCGGTCTCACAAGCAACCCACACATCATAGCTAAGAGCCTCTAAGTAACATTGCATCCTAATTCTCCAATAATTGCAATTTGTTCCATCGAAAATAGGAGCTTTTCCAATCTCTATCCTAGGCCCCTCTTGAGCCATCTCCTAGCGGTGAAGCTAATACGGAGAACCTAGAAGCTCTGATACCACTTGAAAGAGGATCCTAAGGCCTAGAGGGGGGGTGAATAGGCAATTTTAAAACTTTTTTCAATTATTCTTGAATTAACATCATATTAAGAGTTACCCAATCCTAGTTGCAATTATCGAGTAAGCTAAGCAATAACCAAACACAAGCAACTAAGACATGGCATTCAAATTCATCACAAGCAATGCAATAGGAGTAAGCGCGGAATGTAAATAGTGGAGACACGGTATTTGTTTGACCGGGTTCGAGCCGCAACCCCACTCCGCTGAGGCTACCTCCTCAAGCGACAAGGACCGGCTCGCCTCGAGCCTAACGCTCACTTACTCCCTGTAGTCGCTCCGCCACTCCGGGCGAGGTGGACTCACACCAGACACCGACTCGAGAGTAGCCACACGCCAAGGCCTACTCCCAAGCCCACGCCCACGAAAAGATGTCGTCTTCAAAAGTAACAAGCCCGAACGCCCCGATCATGCCGGATCAAGGACTTCCATGAAGCTCGATATTGGGGTTTGATGGATTGTGGTTTTGACGATTTTTGATGGAGGAATGGCTCTAGAACACCTAATTGATGAGCTATGAATGTAGTAGGTGAAGTGGAGCAAAGAAACCTCAAAATAGCCACCACTAGGTAGGTATTTATAGCCCCTAGAGCAACCAGCCGCTGCCCCTGTGAAGGAGACAAAATAACTAGCCGTGAGCTCTCACGGACGCCGCCCCGACAAAATAATTGATTGTGAGCTTCTCTACGACGCCGTCCGGCTGAGGCAATCGCCACGGTTAAAAGGTTTATCGACGCCGTCCGGTCCCCACCGGACGCTGCTCGACAAGGCGTGTGTGCACAGGTAGGGGCTGACCGACGCTACCTACCGCGCCTCGACGCCGTCTCAAGGGAGAAACTCGATTTGAACTTGATCGGACGCCGTCCCCAGATTCACCGGACGTCGTCTCGACAAAGGAGCGCAGTAAATGACCGGATGGCTACCTGACGCCGTCCCACCAAAAAGTGCCTCGATTATAATCCACGGACGCCGTCCGATAACGACGGACGCCGTCCGACAGAGAATACTGCTTTGAGAGTTGAGCTGGCCTGACGCTGCCTCGCTTTTCCAGACGCCGTCTGACAGAGAGGAATTTTTCGAGCTAAAATTTGTGGGGGAATTCAGGTGGGTTTCTCTCTCTAGATATTTCACAAAGGGATATTTGGGTATTTTTAGAAGTGGTGGACTACGGAAACCGAGTTTTCGAGAATTCGCAAAGATCCGGCATAGTCCGAGATATTCGAACCCCTTTAGAACCGACGAAAAACAGGAAATAAACCTAACTACTCCTAATCTATACGTGACTCTCTTCTCGCCTTGGCCACGCACTTAAAACCTTGGAGCAGCTTAGAAAATTGACGACGCTTCAAATTAGGGTTTATAAAAATCACCGAGTCTTAGCTAGGGTCCAAAAACCCCCTAGCCCTTTATATTAATTAATTTTGTCATCAATGCCACTAATAAAAATTAGGGCTCAACGATGCTCACACGGGCTCCATGCTGCTTCCATCTACAGAGGCCGTGGCTGCCGAAGATGAGCCGGTCACACCTAGGGAGGATTGCCTTTGCCGCAGCAGGTGGAGGCCGCCGGGCTAGGGAAGGACAAACAAACAGGCTCAGAGGTGATGCGCCCTGTGGCGCAGTAGAGGCCGCAGGTTGGAGAAGAAGGGTAAGAACCACCGGTCCACTTGAGGATCAAGATACCGCCACCGGTGGCGGCATCGACGCCCGAGGGAATTATGAACGGTGCAGGTCGCAGGGGCTATGACTCGTAGGATCACGCTGCTGAAGGACGACGGGCGATGGGTGGTGGGCCGATCGACCGCAGGGGATCGCCACCACTTCAAGACCCCGGTCGGGAAGGTGCTTCCGCGCCTGGACGCGGATGTCGCGGTCAATCGTCTCGCCAGCCGCTGCTCACGCCGGACGGATGGATGGGCGGGCGATGTTTAGTGTGGCTGGCTGGCGCCCGCTGGCTGGATCTCGCCACCTGTAATGGGTGGAGGAACAAGACGCCGCCAGTCGTAGGAGGCCGGGCCGAACGGGCTCGCGACGTTCTAAGTTCCACCCGATCCCTGGGCTGGACGACCCGCACGAGCTCGTGGTGGATAAGTGGACGGTGGACGAGCTGAAGGACGCGTTGGTAAGAGCCCCGCTCGCCGTGGGGATGCTATACGGCCGCGGAGCGAGCCACCGTGGGCGGCGGCCGAGCCGGGCGCCAAACCGAGGACGCGAAGAAACGGGCGGCCGAACTGGCAGCCAAACTCGGGGACGCCGAGAGGCGAGCGGCCGAAGGAGGAGCAACGACCTCGTTCAAGGTTGCGCCGCTGCCGCCATGCCTTGCACCGCCGGAAGAGATCAGCGAGGAATCGGTCGGTTGTCCATCCCTGGCGCTACCGGAGGCTCCCGTCCCCAGGCTCAGCAGAAATATGCGCAGGGTCGTCGAAGCAAGGATGGAGAGCATGCTTGCTCAAACCAAACAGGTAGTGCCCTTGAACCCGCGCGTTATGCTTAAGTATCGAATCTTTCGCGCTTCTGAGGCGGCTTCCTTTGTTTCAG
Organism: Raddia guianensis; assembly: GCA_036346415.1. Taxonomy (NCBI): domain Eukaryota; kingdom Viridiplantae; phylum Streptophyta; class Magnoliopsida; order Poales; family Poaceae; genus Raddia; species Raddia guianensis. Next base: position 34,315 of record JAYEVB010000101.1, on the reverse strand, counting down.
CTTTACGCGCTTATCGCTGGTTCGTCCTCGCCGATGGGGAGCGGCGGGCGATAGTCGATGACGACGCGAAGATCGAGCGCTTTCACCGGCTAGTGCAAGCCTAGGCCCGGCAACACGCGCGGACGGCTAACCGCTTTGAGTCGAGGCTCGTGCCACGACACGCGTCACCGAAGTTAGAGGCCGCTACCGAGGTCGCCGCAGAGAATGAGCAAGAGGCCAAGGCGGGCTCAACAAGCTCTAAGGCAGAGGAAGCCACAAAGATCCAAGCTCGTGGCTCAAGAAGCGGACAGGGCTCAATCCTTTTTCGACGAGGAGTATAAACGAGAGGCGTGCCATTAAAGAGCCAAGGCCACAAAATCTGAGCATAACTCCGCTGTCAAGGGCTTGAGGAAACTTGCAGCAGCTCATGGCGAGAGCGCCGCACAAGGCGAAACCGGGCGAAGTCTGTGGCGAGTCGAGTCCCTAAAGAGGCAGGAGGCGAGCTTGCTCAAGCCCGGCCAAACAAGCCAAGAGCAGAACGACACGGCCGCCATGAGCCATAGAGTTGCTTCAGCGCAGACGCTGATCCGAGAGTTAGAGAACGAGCTAGAGAAGCCCAAGCCGCAGATGGACCGTAGTTTGACCCGTCCACCTGCTCCTGCTCGCGCCACGCATTTTGTGTACATTTTTTGAATGTTTGTTTAGTCGGACAAACATTGCGAAATGTGGTGGCCAAGGGTTTAGCCGCTTTTTACCTTAATTTATTGTGTCAAATCGCTACAAGATCGTGGCTTTCAAGGGCGCTGGCATGTTGTTCCGCCGACAACAAGGCACGCTTGCTGTGCACGGATATGGAGGCGAAACCGCCGCGCCGTTCATGCATCCAGCCTTAGCCACGCCGTTGGCTGCGAACGCGCCGCCTTTGCTTTGCTTATGGTGGGCCAAGACTCACGGGTAGGCCTTGACTTGCGATGATTCTCCCGTACATCGACAAGCACGGGCACGGTCGCGCGCGATTGGCGCTGTTATATTCATGAGACGGCGCAGGCGCCGCTCTCTTCGGGCCGGGTAGTGGGTTTTAATTGCTTGCCTCTTCGCGCGCAGCGACGCTTTGGGTAGCCCGCAGCGCGATGGGACGTTGTACGGTCGCCGGCCTATAAAGCGCAGCGCGGCACGTCGCGCTGCAACATCTTCCATTTAGCTCCTCTCCCAAACTTGAAGTCTTTTCAACCAGCCGGAGAGAAGAGAGAAAGAAAGGCGAGAGGGAGGCAACAAAGGGGAGCGAAAATGTCTTCATCGAGCTGGTCGTCGGACGTGAGCTCGGATTACCTCCACGCCTGGTCGGTGGCAGCGACGGAGGATCTACCGCCGGTGCCTGTCCTGCCGCCGATCCAGCCCGGGGAGGCGGAGGCGCCTCGCCGGCCTGCCGTTGCGGGCAAGCGATCGAGCTCGCAGCAGATGTTCAGCTCCATGTCGACGCTGAGGCGGCGGTTGCGGTAGCGGTTGTCGGGCAATGAGGAAGAAGAGGCGAACGCGGTGGCGGCGCAGATTGCTGCCGACGCCGCATATGCCGCCGCACTAGCGGCGGAGGACGAGGCCCTTCCGCCGCACATTACGGCGGAGCACGAAGTCGAGGCGGCCACGGAGGCCATCGCGGCGGAGCCTCCGCCGGTGCTTATGGATTCCACCAACAGCCGGGCGGCGGTGAGGCGGCACCCGAGCGCGCTGACCATTCGAGCCTGTGATGGGCTCGCCGCCGTTGCCGCTATCGCTGCCGGCGGAGTTCCGCGTTCTCACGGCCATTACCGCGCCAAGCAGTAGTCACGGCGAGGTTAGAGGATTTGGGCGCCGAGTAGCGCGGCGCCTCTTTATGTGTAATTTAGGAGCCCGACCTCCTTTTGCTTGTAGAACTTTTGTTCTTGTAAGATCCTCCATGTGAAATGCGCTTTTTGGGAAATCCCATCGTGTTGTTCCCGCTTGTTTGTTCGCTTCTTTTTTGTTCAACTCGAAATGTGAAAAAGCAGGGGAACTAGATGAAAAGTAACGAAGTTCTAAGATGAACTTAGAAAATTTGAGGAAACAGATTGCTTTTTAGAGAGTTTGTTTTTGGTGCGCCTAATCATCCAAATTTCTCGGCCGTGGCTAAGTCCAAGTGCGATCTTGAGTTGGGCGCTGCCTAGAGACTAGAGTGATTTAGAAAAATTCGCATGAACTCTCAACCCCCTAATTTCGCTGGGGTGCAGTTGCGTGCCTTCCAAATCAGGGACTTAGAAAAATTCACTTAAAATCTCCACTTCGAAGCTTTGGTGGATCATGAGACGACGCGGGCCGGGTTAAGGAAGCTCAAGCGCAAAGAGCATTCACTCGAAGGCCATGCCCATGTTAGCCATCCAAAACAATCCTCGACGTGGGCTTATCAGCACTTTTGGGTCATGGAATTCCACATTGCTCTTGAGATTCACTAGGGTGCAAGAGATCGGCTTATCTCGTCCGTGAAAATGTCTGAAATGCTTTATCCTTAGCCTTCGGCTTTTGGCCACGGGCTTGCTTGAAACGGTCGACTTAGACCGCTGGACTCGTGATTGGGGGAGAGGTTTTTTTTTTTTTGAATTGAACCGAACTGAAATGAAGGAAACTTACGACCGATTAAGCATGAGAAGCCGCAGGCAGGGAGATGTTCCATGAGCTAGGAGCTCGCTCTCGCCCTTGTCGGCCGAGGCGATCGAGCCTGCAAGTTGCTGCTACCGACTACTTTGTACGGTCTCTCCCACTTGGGGCTGCTTGTTGGAGCCCGCGAGGTTTTGAATGCGTCAGAGAACCAGTGTCTCCTACTTGCGTGGTCCTTATGTGTACGCTTTCATGTCACAGAACGACGCAGTACTCGCCGGTAGGCCGCAGCCGGAGTAGGGATTGCTCACGGCGAGCCTCAAGTAGATAGAGGTCAAGTCGCCGCCTCCTCGCTGACCACGGTTAGCGGTCGACGCGATCGGATCCTAGTCTCATTTCGCCGAGGATCGCCTCGAGCCATAGACGAGTCGGAAGGGGTTTCTCCAGAGTCTTACCGCCGTTGTCCGGATCGCCTGAGGATCGACGGTAGCTCGTCGACCCAACCTTGTTGTTTTGCCATGAGGGTGTCGAGACTTTTTGATGCCTTGACTAGTTGTCCGTTAGTTTGTTTCAGCCGCCGCCGCTGTTTCTAAATCTTGCAACGATGCTTCGAAAAAACGTGATTAAGGCTTCGCTGCCATCGCAGCGGGCCAAGAGTAGCCCATGCGGAACGCTTGTCGACGAGAGTTTTGTGCGAGGCGCGCGCGCCACGATGCCCTCGTGAATGTCGGGCAGAAGGTACTTACCTTCTTCTTGGGTAACGACTTACAAAGCACGCCATTAGCACCCTTTGACAAGAAGCCCCCGCATGCGGTAAACTCGCTCGCTTTTTAGCTGAACGCCAAGAACGCCCCGGCAATGTCCCATGCTCCAAGAACTGGATGAATGGCGCTATCCAGAGGTGCTTTGCTCGAGAAATGAGACAAGACTTGATGTCTCGGCTCGGGGGTAACAGACGCCCCTTGGCCTCCTCTTCGGAGGGTGTGGACCATATGGGCCCCGGGTATCCTCTAGAAGGCCCATAAGGGAGCAGATAGGGGCACCAATCACCCGGCTGAAGATAAAGACCACTGGCTACGACGCTTGAGCCGCAAGGAAGTTCCCGAGGATATAATCTATCTCCATGTAATTAGCAGATCGACACATGCATTCCATGTAATCAAGATAACAGAGTTAGTTACCAGGGATCCCGAGATATCCTGTAACTCTATCTCCCCCTACACTATATAAAGGGAGGGGGTAGAGGTCATCGGCATAGACACAGATACGCATAGCTTCATCTTGCATCTCGCATCTTGATCTACCATATAATCCCAGAACACAGGAAGTAGGGTATTACCTCCTCCGTTGAGGGCCTGAACCTGTATAACCCTGTCTTGTGTTACCCATCTGGCTTAGTTCTTGATCATCTCTCAAGTTAGATGGCTTTTCCAAGATCGCCGTACGTCGCCATGAGGCTAGGAGAGTCTCTTCGCTTCGACAGCCTGGACTTCATCGCCGACGGCATCGGCAATCTGCACCTCTCTCCCCCGGAGAGATTCCTTCGCAAGGGGGCGCGCGCGATCAATGTGACCCATTGCCTTACGTCTTGGAGAATCTAGCAAGCGCCTTTCACGGATTGACCCCGCCGCTCTTTCGCTCGCCCCCCGAGGCCGATGAAAGAACTCGGCGGTTCGACCGCCGGGCGGAATTTATTTCGCCAACAACCCTTCGCCGACCGATTTCTCCGGACTCGAGAATTCCGTCGCGACTCTCGCACTGGGTTCCTCGGTTTTTCGGATAGGTGATAACCAGTCGGCGAGCGTGTCAGATCCACTCGGATCAGATCCATCTATGTTCGTGGGTGTCATCAATGGTGGCCAACCCATCGGACATAGCGAGCAAGTCGCCTCCGCCTCGACTGAGTCCGACGGAGCGCTTGAAATTCAAACTACCGAGAGGTTTTCGCCCTAGGCGCGATGATCACCACTCTGCCTCCCCAATCGTCAGATACGAAGAAACCGACGCCGTGCGATCCCGGATCCTCGTCCGCGAAAACGAGATCACAGACAAAGAACTTCATACCACTGCCACGATGTCCGGAGGAGCTTCACAAGGTGAAGCCGAGGGATCGAGGTCTACAACACTCCCCAGCACGTCATCGCTATTAAAGACTCTTTTTGTGACTATCGCGCCACAACTTCCTCAAGGCAGCCCCTCGCCCGCACTCGCCGAGCGACGCCATGGTCGAGATGGCCGCCATACAATGTATCGAGGCAATGCCCGCCCGACCACTTCGCACGCAATGATCTACTCAGAATCGAACTGGCTCATAATACCGCCGGGCGATCCCCACCACCACCGCCCATGATCTTCGCCAAGATATCGGCCTAAACGGCGGAGCGCAACACGGCGAAGCGAATTCTCGAGGTCACAAAGTCACCGCGATAACGACTCACCGAGAGCACCGCCACCGGCACGACTCACCGCCAAGAGCAGCGCCAAGGCCCACGCCGGACGCAGAGATCCTCTGCAAGGCGCCACGCCCATTGAGGGGATTCGCCTTCACCCCGACCTTCGCCGAGTGGTTTGGCCGGATGGTTTCGACTCAAAGGCATCGACAAGTTCGATGGCGAGAGGATCCAAAGAACTGGTGCAGATTTACGCTTTAGCGCCGGCCAAGCAGAGGAGATCGTAACGCCATGGCAAATTACTTGCCGGTCGCTGACCCCAACCGCCTGCACTGGCTAACGGACTCCCGAGAACTCTATCGAGTCTTGGGACGACTTCCGTGAGCTGTTCATCGCCAATTTCCAAGGGACCTACGAAGGCCCGCTGAGATGGGAGATTGGACAGCTACACCGGCCAAGAAGAATGAGACTCTTCATGAAGTTCGCTAAGCGCTTCTCCAAGAAGAAGAACGAGATCCGGACGCTTTGAAGCAAATAATATCGACGCTTTTCACGGATGCCAATCCGAGGAACCGATTAGGCAGATGACCCCGACCCCGCAGAATCTCAAAGCCATGTTCACGATGGCGGACCAGAGGTCGAAGTGAAGAAGCCATCGCAAATCATCAAGGTGGCAACGACGGAGGCCCCAAGAAGAAGCCTCACGACGAGCAAGGCAAGCCCAAGGATAAGAAGCGGAAGGGGACGAGATGGTCACCAACATGGAGCGAACCGCCTAAGCCCCCAATGACAACGACATAAGAAAGTGGTGGATTCGGTATGTCCTTCCATCCCAAAGGAAAACATTCCGCCAAAGATTGCCTCTATTCTCGCAGGTTCACCGACAAATATTAATCACCGGGTTAAGGGCGCCAAGGCAAGAAACCTAATGGTGACTACCAAGACACCGAGCGCGATCAACTACATCTTTGGGGGCTCTGACAGACGAAGTCCAAGCGAAGCAAAGCTACCACTCGAGATCAACGCTATCATGCACGCGACACCAAAATACTTTGCGCTGGTCCGAGGTGCCCATCACCTTCGACCGATCGACCACCCGGACCAGACGCTTTCCCCGAGGTACCCACCGTGCCGGATCCGTCGGCGAGGAAGCAAGCTTAAAAGAGTCCCGTTGATGGCGGAGCGGATCAACGCCCTTTCGCCAAGACCTCGACCAAATGAATATTCCCATTCCGAGCTACGGCAGGATCATCTCCTTCCACGGGTAATCCCGGACATCCGCAGCATCACTCGACAAATCTTCACGGTCACGCTCGAACCAAGGATAACTATCGACCGAGAGTCTCAGCTTCGGCGGTTGATTTCGAGACAAGATATCATGCCATCTTGGGAAGGCCGGATTGCCAAATTCATGGCGTTCCCCAACTACACTTACCTCGCCTTAAAATGCCAGTCCCAACGGTGTAATCACCTCCCCGTGACGTTAAATAGCCCTCGCTCGCGACAATGAGTCATAAATGGCGCAGCATTGACTTATCCGCCGAGATGGAGAAGATCCGACCGAGGTCACAAACCTTCAAGAGAAAGGGGATGTCCCCGCCAAGAAGCAGGCCAAACCTCCATCCAAGCAAATTAAGAAACAAAGAAGATCCTGCTGACCTGTTCGATCCGCCAAACGGCCGTGATTGGGACAGGCTTGACAAAGAATAGAAGACGCTGCCACCTTCCTCCGGCCAACCGATGTGTTCGCTCGAAACCTTCGGACATACCCGTGTTCCGAGGAGGTGATCGAGCACTCTCTCCACGCCGATTTAAAAAGGCGGCCCGCAAGCAACGCCACGAAGATTCGCCGGATCGGAAGGACGCCATAAGGAGTGAGATCAGCAAATTGTTGGCCGCCGTTCATCAAAGAGGTGTATCACCGATCGCTCGCTAATCCGTCCCGGGTCCGTAAGAAAACAAGACATGGCGATGTGTGTCGACTACACCGACCTCAACAAGACGGTCCCAAGGATCCTTTTGACTCCTCAAGATCGACTAAGTGGTGGACTCCACCGCCGCGCGAAGCCTCGAAGTTTTCGACGCCTACTCAAAGCTATCATCGATCACCAAGGAAGAGGATTGCATCAAAACGCCGCTTATTACGCCTTTGGTGCTTTTTGCTATATCACAATGCCATTCGGTTGAAAACACCGTGTGACTTATCGTCAAGACGACATACAATGGCCGTGTTTTCACACTCAACTCGGACGCAACGTGGAGGCATATGTCGACGACGCCGCCATAAAAACCAAGTCCGATGGGATCTTATAATGATCTAACCGAGACATTCGAGAGCCTAAGAGTGTTTCGATGAAGTCAATCCCGAGAAGTGCGCTTTTGGGGTTCCGTTCGCAAACTACTCGGATTCATCATCTCCAATCTGGGGATCGAGGCAAATCCAGAGAAGGTCGGTGCCATCCTTAAGATGAAGCCTCCGCCAACCGTATGACGCGCGTAAGCTCATCGATGTATCGTGGCACTCACCGATTCGCTTCCGACTTGGGGAGCGAGGCATGCCTTTCTTTAAGCTTCACGCCGACAAGACGACTTTCAAAGGGACAGCGTATACATCAAGCCTTTGAAGATCTAAAGAGGTTCCTCACCACTCCGCCTGTTGGTCCCTCCCATGCCCCAGAGCCCTCTTACTCTACATTGGTGCAACGACCCACGCCATCGCCAGCTACTCGTTGTGGAGCGAGACGAAGAGGGCTCCTTCAAAAGGTATGTATCCGCCTACTTTATAAGCTTAAGTATTGGGCGAAGCAAAAATAAGGTACCTGCAAGTGCAAAAGCTTCAGATGTCAGTTACTCACATCGGAAGCTCAAGCATTATTTTCAAGAGCATGAAATTTCGTGGTCACTTTTTTCCGCTTGGAAACATACTCCACAATCGGGAGGCCATCGAGGATTGCCAAGGGCGCTTGAGCTTGGAGCCTTTGAAATAAAGTTCAGCCTCGACTAGCCATTAAATCCTGCGCTGGTCGATTTCGTCACCGAGTGGACCAAGCCCAAACCCCAAAGAAGAAGGAGAATCTCGAGCAATCGACAATGTACTTTGATGGTTCCTCATGCTCGCCGCGCTGGGCTGATTTTGCTCATATCACCGACCGAAAGAAGCTACGCTTACGCCCTCCGTGATATTGTTTCGTCAAGAATAACGCCGCCGAGTACGGCACTCATCCACGGGTTCGCTGCATATCGCCGGCGTTAAGCGGTTAATGGTACGCGGCGACTTCAACTCGTGGTCAACCAAGTCCGTAAAGAGTGGTCTTGTATCGGGCGACAATATGGTGGCTTATCGTCAGAGGTACGCAACCGAAGACAAGTTCGACGGATCGAGCTTACTCACGGTTCGCCGACAACGAAACAAACAGACGAGCTAGCACGATAGATCCACTCGCCCATGTCCCGAGTGGTGTTTTCGCCCAAGAGCTACGCGCTGCATCAATCAAATTACCATCCGCACCGGAAGATCAAGAAAAGCAATGTAACCCGACGCAGAGGTACTATCACCACTCCCGGTGGACTCAAATTTACTTAGATTATCTTCTCCGTGATGAGCCGCTCAAGATGAAGCCCGCCGAGTGCATCACACGCCAAGCAAAGCTACAAGGTAGTCGGGACGAAGCCGTAAAAAGTGCCCGGGTACTAAGGCGCCAGATATCCGAGCAAGAAGGTGGATCTACTCAAATAAATTCACTTAAGAGTGCGGCATCTCGCAGCAGTTAGCACCCCGGTAGGCAAGCCTATCGGTAGGGATTTTTTCGCCAACCGCAACACGGACGCGAAAATATAGTATGCGATGTGACGGTGTCGCCGCCGCAAATCCACATGCCGCGCGAAGATCTACAGATGATTCCGATCTCCGCCCTTCGCCGTCTCGAATTGACATGGTGGGCCCTCGCGAGCGCAAGGCGGATTCACTCATCTCTTCGTCGCCATCGACAAGTTTACCAAGTGGATTGAAGCTGCCGGCAGTAGCCATTACGGGCGCCAAGGCACGCGATTTCTTCCGGATATCAAGTAGCGTTGCATGCGCGCCTAATCGTGATCATCACCGATAATGGCGCTCAATTCAAGAGCAACGAATTTCAAGATTGGGGCGGAGCTAGGCATCAAGATCTCGCACGCCTGCGGGCCCACCCAAGGAGCAACGGACAGTTGAACGCGCCAACGGATTGGTGCTATAAGGGCTCAAAGTTCAATCTTCGACGCTTAAAGCCATACGCAACGCTACCGGTGAAGGAGCGTTTTCAGATCAGGGGCTCGTAACGACCCTAAGTCGAGCAACCGCGTATACCCTTTTTCCTAGTTTACGGCTCGAGGCGCCCTCCCGATCGAATTGAAGTTCCGTCCCCTGGTTGCCGCCACAATGATAATCACCCAAGGTACGAAGACCACGACCGCTCGAGGAAGTCAGAAGCAAAGAATGATCCAATCGCCAAGTACCAACAGGCTCAAGGCCGCTATCATCAAAGACAACATACGGGTCAGGCGCTTCCAAGGGAGATCCGTCCTCCGCAGAATCGGCACGAGCATAAACTCTCCCCACTGGAAGGCCCCTACTTGGTCGCCGAGGTGACCCGCCGGGCTTACCGCCGCAACGGAAGACGGATCTCGACGTGCCTAACACCTGAACATCTAGCGCCTACGCTGCTTTATTCTTAGAATTTGTATTCAAGCAAATTTTGTAATTAGTTCCTTTTTGATTTCTGTTACTTGGTCGTAAACCACTGCAAAGAAGTCGGGGTTACACTAAATAGTGTGCGGAGTCAACCGCACCCTATCCTTTTAATAAAGTTGTTTGTTTCTACATGTGCTGATCGTGATTCGAGTACTATGAAAATTTTGAGTAATGGCGCTGCTTATATCCTTTTCGACAATGTTTAGCTACTTCATGTTGCATAGGAAGAAAGCCAAGTGCCGCTTCCAAGCACTCTGGGCTAGACCAATGGCTAACGCGCCTCATGAAAAGGATAAAACATATTATTCGGATAAGTTTGATCACCAAAGATCGGGATCAACCGTAAGTTTTATTACGCATACGCTACAGTCCAATCGATCCACTATTTGACGGCAATGGATGAACCTCTAACAAAGCTACGGCCTCTCTTCCGAAAGCAAGCAAACCCATCCTTGACGGCCCCGCAGTCCAAAGCGAGGATAGTTTGACTTCGCGATGGCGAGGCCTTGTCTCTGTGCACGCTATTGCAGCCTCCCGAGTGAAGACCTTGATCCGCCGGAATGGCTTCAAGATGAGCCACCAGAGGTCGGAATCGCTCGCTGCTCTCCATCCGGATAGAGGCATTCAATTATCGGGCAATCCCCGCGAGGTTCGGGCGGCGCTCGCACAACCAATGGATGAGATATCACCGAGTGTCAATGAAGTTGAGCCAGGGAGAGCCAGTTGAGAAAGGTTACTGTCGGGGGTAAAATTACGGCCCATTGCCATGGTCCACTCCCTGACGGCCCAATCGAATGTTCTACTAGGGGCCAGCCCCTAGAAGGTCCTATCGCCCATGTGCATCCTCGCCGAGCAAATTTCATCGGGCGCGGCATAACGGCCAAGGAATCGTGTTTGAGTCCGACTAATAAGTGTTCTCACAGACGGCTACGTGAAGACCCTTGACGTTGGTTTCCGGATTGGAATAGGAGTCGTGATCCCCAAGACTAGAGTATGCCTTATCCGCCTCGGGATATATTTGGCACGCTGAGTTCAGAATTTAACTCGTGGTTAGCCCGCCCGATATTCCCTCAGAGGTCGATTGTTCAACACTATATAAACCGAGCCTCACGGCGTAGGGGCCACGCCCAAGATCATCTGATGACACGATGCCCTTGCATATTGCTTCCTCAGACATCCATAATCTCGCCGAGACTTGTTCGTCACGCCGAGCCACCTCTTGTAATCATCTTTGATATATAAGAAAGGCTGGATGTAGGGATGTTATCTCTCCCGAGAGGCCCAACCAGTGATAAAACCCCGCCTCCTGCTCTCGTCGTCGCATTGTTTGGCGGTCTCCTATCTCAATCTTCAAGAACCTTAGCGATTTGAGATCGTTATCTCAACCGCCGACGCTTGGCGCCGTTCGCGGGGAGCTCGCAGACGAACATGTCAAACTCTATCAGCGATCAGAGATTCTTCCCGAGGACTACGACTCGGCGGGCAGGATGTCTCTTCCCCGCCGATCGGATCGATCCTTCGATCTTGATCGCCTTCCAGATCCGGTTCTCGCCCGTGCTCGACTCGATCTTCGCTGGCAGCTCTTCGCCCGAGCGTGCTCGTCCTCTCGCGACGAGCTCCGCGGCTCGGGTTGATCACTTCGCACTAGGCGCCTTCGCCTCGGCGCGATTCGGTCCCCGCGACGAGCTCCGTGCTCGGGATCGGATCAAAACTCCTTCCGATCCCGGGCTGTTCACCGACAAGGTGACGGAGAGAGCTGACCAGACTTGGAACATCGACCACCTTCGTAAGTTCCTCGTAGGTCTTTCGCTTCCTAGCTTCGCAGACTTTTTGTCAAACTTCGCGCCTTAGTTCGCCCAAGTCTCTCGGCCGCCATGTAAAGTTCAACCCATTGAACGGTGAATGTTCGCGCCTCGCTTCCCCTCCTCACCACTTGTCTTCTCGTGACTACTTTTTCTCTCTCGTAACACTTGATGGTCGCCCGGTCTTGCGAACTCTGGCTCCGCAATCTTAAGGGTTTTCCCCGCCCGTATCTAGCTTCAACAAGTTCCTAAACTTAGAGTTGCGAACACGGCATCCAGCTCGCGCTAAGCTCGCCAGAAGCCCTCCGCTGCAGAGGCACTTACCGCCACGGACAACCACTTGGCAAAGCTCGCTCGTAAGCCCTCCGCGCAGGCACTTTCCATGTTTGGTTATCTTCGAATCGCTTAACTTACGTTAACGAGCAGCCTCGAACGAGTCGATCAGATACGGTGTCGCTTAACTCTCTACGCACGTGCTTGAAGTCGCAAGTTCAGGTCTTCATGCATCGTCTGCACGGGGCTAGGGCGCCGCTTTTCTCTTGTGCACCTGCTCGAAGTTCGCAAACTCAGTCCTCGAGCAACCGCACAACGGGGCTGGAGTTAGGCTAAGCGTTTCTACCGCTTTTTTCCAAAACTTTCTAGCGCTGTTCGCTTTGCTCTTGGTTCCCGCTCGCCCTTGTCTTTTGCTCTTTTTTGCAGAAAAGCTGCGCTTCGACTTCGCTTCGATTCAAGCGCCGCTCGGCGGTCTTGAGTCGCTTACCAGCCTCGAGGACCGCTCTCCTCGCGCTTGACTTGAGCTGAATTTCGCAACCCCAGACGCTTTTCAGTTTTCCGCCTTTCCTTAGCGTTGGTTTTCCAAAACCTCGTTGGTCTTTCGCCCCAGAGCGCCTCCTGCGCATTTAGCATGTCTTTTATCCGCGACGACCAGACAGCCCGTTAACCGAGGCGGTGCACCACCGATGGAGTTCTCGCCCACCGTAGTCGATTCTCATCGCAATGGGCATGCCCACCGTAGTCGATTCTCATAGCAACGGCACTCCCGGCGCTGGTTCCGCACTCCGCCGAGGCGACACTAACGCTGCACGGTCCATGCCCGGATAAGATTTCGCCGACGCTTTTGCTCGCGCTAAGGTCTCGATCGCCTTTCCCGGTTAGCGGTCTTAGCTATAGCGGGCTGCACTTGCCCGCACATCGCCTTCTTTATCCATGCTACGCCCTTCCCGCACGGTAATCCGGAGCAATGCACCACCAACGGAGTCCCGCCCATCGTAGTCGATTCTCATCGCAACGGCACTCTCGGCGCCGGTTCCGTGATTCGCCGAGGTGACACTAACGCTTATCGGGACGATCCGGAAAAAATTATATCTTGTGCGGTAGGTCGCCTTTTGCGTGTTTTTCAAAACTCGCTTTGCTCTTCTTAGAGCCCGTTTGCTCTCTTTTTTTCCCTTGCGGCTGCTTTTGTTTGTCTTCCGCAGAAGTACAGAACGGGAACGCCGACCGTGATGGTCGCGCGAGGTTCCGTGCTTCCCCACCAAAACCGATGTTTGCATCCTCTCTTCCCGGTTTGTTCGCAGATGCCTGTGGACTGATTCACTTCACCACAGATGGTTTCTCGCTTTTGCCCGCACCGACCTTCACAGCTCGGCTTGTTAAGATAGTGCGCCACCAACGGAGTCCTCGCCCACCGTAGTCGATTCTCATCGCGAACGGGCATGCCCATCGTAGTCGATTCTCATCGCAACGCACTCCAAGCGCCGGTTCTGCGACTTGCCAAGACAACGCTAACACCGCCGCAAGGAATACGCCATGGGTAAAGCGCTGATTTCACACGCTTCTTGCGGCTCGATCGCATCGGGTTGTGATTCACCGCACCGGGCAGCTTCGCCGAGCGCCAGATTCGTCCCCGCGACGAGCCCGTGTTCGGGCCGGATCACCGCGACCGGCAGCTTTCGCCGAGCGCTGGCTCCTACCAATACGCTCGCCGGGTCACACTTTCGTTCCTTTAACGAGCCCGTGCTCGGGACTAGATCTCCTTACTTGGTTCCTTTGGTGAGCTCTACGCCGGGATCGGGTCACCTTCCTCGTATGCATTGTTCCGCCTCCCCACACACGATCCACGCCCTGGGGCACATCACCATCGCCTCCCGAAGGTGATATTCGCCGAGAGCGCATCTTCTATTTTCTGCAAGCTCTAGCCCGAGAGGAGTATCCCCATCTTTTCCTAGACATCCAATGTCTGATGCAGCAAAGACAAGTCCATCTCGCGACTTGCTATGATCATTCTCCTAAGATCTGATTTACCGGATGCGTGGTACGCCTTCACTACTAAGAATCCAATCCTCCTTGATGACGCTCAGCCTCAAGGAGATGATTCACCTCACTTCTCCGATTTCAGACGAGGGTCGGGTACTCGCCGACAGATGTCGCTCCTCGCTCGACGAACAGAGTTGTTTCGGCACGAAAGGTGTTTGTTCGGTCCCAACAAGTATTGTTCTGCTGAACCATAACTGCTTTGGTCGCCTCGCTGCACGCCTTTGTAGCAGGAAAAATACCCTCTTCAGGATTTAGAGTCTCAAGAGGAAGACCCCACTCTAGTGAGTCCTTCCACTTGAGTCTCGGGGCTAGCCGTCGGTAAAATTACGCCCATTGCCATGGTCCACTCGACGGCCCAATCGAATGTACCCTACTAGGGCCACCCTCGAAGGTCCTATCGTGCCCATGTGCATCCTCGCCGAAAATTTCCTTGGTCAAGGTGCATAACGCCAAGGAATCGTGGTTTGAGTCCGACTCAATAAGTGTTCTCAGACGGCTACGTGAAGACCCGGACGTTGGTTTCCTGATTGGAATAGGAGTCGGATCCCCAAGACTAGAGTATGCCTTATCTCGCCTCGGATATATTTGGCACGTTGAGTTCGTGAACTAACTCGTGGTTAGCCCGCCCGATATTCCCCAGAGGTCGATTGTTCAACACTATATAAACCGAGCCTCACGGCGTAGGGGCACGCCCAAGATCATCTGGACGACACGATGCCCTTGCATATTGCTTCCTCAGACACCATAATCTCGCCGAGACTTGTTCGCCTCGCCGAGCCACCTCTTGTAATCATCTTTGATATATAAGAAAGGCCGGACGAGGGTCGTTATCTCTCCCGAGAGGCCCGAACCAGATAAAAACCCCGCCTCCTCGCTCGTCGTCAGATTGTTTACGGTCTCCTATCTCAATCTTCAAGAACCTTAGCGACTTGAGATCGTTATCTCAACCGCCGACGCTACCTTCCAACTCTTTAGCCGACCCCTTGGCTCGAGCGCTGGCTTGGGACTTCCTTTCTAGAGCCTTCGTCATTTCCAAAGGTCGCACTGACAAAGAAATATTAGAGACCATCACCTACTAAATATCCTTCTTAGAGATTTAGCATGGGTTGGGGTTTATACCGGTTTGTGTTGGACCTCCACGTGGCGGAATCAAGCTCGCTGACTTCGCGGTGGAGCTCTTCGATCCGCCACGGAATTGTCGCCATGCATATAGAGCGTTGTCAAACTCATTGCGCGCCTTTCGCCACCCACCGCTTTTCCATGCACGGGTCTTCGCTGACCTCCTTCATGCGCGCGCGAAGGATAGAGGGTCGTTAGTCGGATCCCCCGCGCAGAGCGAGGATTCAGAGAGAAGAAGTTACCTTGTACATCTCGCTTGATGGCGGTCACTTGTTCCAACACTTCCCATTCTTCGCTTCCCGCCTGCCGTCGACCTCAGAGTTCTCCATCTCTTTCCGCCATTTCAGCCGGAAGGGTGGAGGAGCTTTGGCGAGGGGCGAGGATCTCCTCGACTTCGGCTCGAGCTCGAGCCGAGTCGATCTTCCCTTCACGACGAGGATTGACGGCCAGGCGTGACGGGCCCGAGTCCGACGAGGAGAAGCGGCCGAGCCGAGCATCCCAAGGCCGAGGTCGTTCGTCATAGTCATCCACCGTTTTCAAGCATTTGGAGTTCTTTTCAAGATATGCATCTCTACAAATTATGAATTCATGGCGCTATTTAAAGAGTACCGTGGACGGACGATTTCATCTTGAATTTCATGTCCGAACCACTTTGACCGAGCCGGGCGCTTCTTCGCTTCAGACGCGCCTTTGGGCCGGGCAGACCGACGTATGAGGGCTCATGGGCTGCGCGACCTGGCTGGAGGATGACTTTCGCCACCGGGCGACGGCGGCGAAAAGAAGCGGACGGTGTCGCCAGGCTCATCCTCTTCATCCGAGTCCCTTGGAGCATCCCCCGCCTTTTTTGTCGGAGGAGCTGCTGAGCCTTCTAAGACGACGCTATGTAGGTGCCCCTTGGGGAGCGGAGCCTCCGGACCGGGAGCGAGAAGAAGGCCTCACGCCTCGCGATATATCGTATCATATTAATTCTGACTCTACATTGACAAATCGCGTTGAGTTGAGAAGGGTCTTCTCCATCACCGGAGGCAAGTATCCCAAACTATACGGAGCCGGCAATCCAATCGGAGTTATCTCTCGTGTCTCGAGCAAAAGTTCAACCACTGGCCGATGACCTCCTTCAAGGTGAGGTTTTCATGGGTTTCCGAGTGGTGTCTTGGGTCCCCGAGTACTGGCTGGATGGACCTCTCCTTGATGGGCTGGATACGGCTGGTATAGTTCCACACTACCCCAACTCCGTCAACCCAAAGCAGACTTGGCTCGTGGAGAATAACAAGAAGTTCCTTCACTGCTCAACTCACATCATCGGCGAGGAGGGAAGTCCAGAGGGATGGACTGTGGGCACTCACCAAAAAGGAAGGGGGGCCCGAGGTGAGTTGGCACAATAGAACCACTCCGAAAGCCACTCTTGTTGGAAGTTTTAAAGCTAAGATCAAGTAAACTTTTGACCCCTTCCCGCAATCGATTCCCCGCCGCTCAAGGCCTTGGGATTGTCCTTGCTGGGGTAGGGTTTGAGAAGGAAGAGGAATCTGAAGAGGTCGAAATGAGGAACGATCCCCAAATAAGCCTCGCAGACATGGACAAAGATCGTGATATGGAAAATGGAATTGGGGTTCAAATGCTAAACCTCGATCCCGTAAAATGAAGCAAACCCCTAAGAAGGAAGAGCAAGGAAGGTCAAGTCATGGAGGAAGAACGACTCAAAGACCACTACCTCGTCCCGACGAGGGGTGGGGCAGATTCACGGGCGGCGCGCCAAGACACGAACCTTCCGAGGGGAGCACGCCAAGGAGACCAGCTTCAGAGCCTCCGCCTGGCCGTGATGGACTTCATCCATTTTTTCGCTTTCTCGGCTTGCCTCTGGGCGGGGGGAGGGTGGAGCCATTGCGATTGGAGACGGTGGCGGCGGAGGTGACGGCGGAGAAGAACCCTAGTGGTGGAGTGCCGAGAAGCTAACCGACCGGGCGCGAAAAGTGAGCGAGGTGAACTACTTTCGCTCTCGCTCCTAATTTATCGCAACGGGCATAGTTTCGCATTCTCGGCCGGGCCTTAGTCTAGCGCTGGATGCGGCCTTTCCGCAGGCCCATTAATCACTCGCCGGCCGAGTGGTTCCTCGGGAGGTTCGCGAGCGCCACCGCCGCTTAGGAGCGGATTTAGCCTAACTACTCTGATGAGCCGATGTTGCCGATTCGAGATCAAGTCGAGGAAAAGTGGCATTGTAGATTCAAAATTGAAGCAAAGACGCAAAAGATTATGTATATCTAAAGGATCTTCATTAAAAGGGCTCTAGGCTCGACATATTTTCCACGACAAAGACATCGAGCTAGGGCTCGCAGCCGCTCATGGAGGAACAAAAGAAAAAACCTCATGGAGGGCTCTCAGCTTGTACCCTCGGCGCGAGGAGGGCTGCAACTAGTGCGCCCTTCAAAGGGAGGCGACTTGAAGAGTTATGGAAACCCGCCGATCGTAACCCCGAGGGATTCTTCCGCTGTGATTTCCGCCTCATTCGAGAGAATCGCCGCCAGAGCTCATCTTCGCGAAGCTTGGGCGGCGGCTCGGGCGGCGGCTTCTTCTTCTTCCTTGCAAGGGCCGATCGATACATCCTAGGATCATCTCCATGATGTTTGCCATTGCTCTCAAGCGGGCGGTGGAGATTCTGGGAGTCACCGAGAAAAGAAAACTCAAAGAAACTAAAGGTCGGTGGTGAAGCGATATTCCGCCTCGGGGTTTCTTTTTATGCACGAGGAAATTCAAGGGTCGAGCCTTGAACTGCTTCAAACACAAAGAAACCATCATGGCGTGGGACGGAAGTGGATGCGAACGGTCTCCACCAAAACACGCGGCCCCTCCGACTGCAGGAGAAAAGGGCACTAAACGCTTCGCCTTCCCCTAATTGGGCTTGGGCTAAATTGCAAAGGGCAACCCCTTAACAGTGCTTTCTTAACACGACGCTAGCTGTGGCAATGTGTTAAAATCGAGCCTAATTCGCCTCGACACCCCGGAAGGCATATGACCGGCAGAGCTAAAATTAAAACGCTTTCACCAAGATACCCCATGTTGGGTCACTAGCTAGCTTCGCATGCTCAAGATTGGGTGTTGGTGAAACTTGGGTTCAATTTCTTGAGGTATGCCTTCTATAAGGTCGCCTGTTGTACACCGCTCCCCGGGTACAAATACCTCTCAAAATTGCATCCAATGGCACGCCCGAGGGGCCTATGTCGATCCTCCGGGCTGGGACAGTACCACCCGGCTGAAAGGTGTGCCCTATGTCGGGCCAAGTGCTAGTTTACAAGTTAAGGCTAGGCTACTGATGTCGATATCCTCGCAACATTAAACTACAACATGCCGCAAGACAAGTTGGGGACGTGGCTTAAGGCACGCCCATGATGGGCCAATCGCGCCCCGCATTGCAGGAGGGTGTCAAGTAGCCAAATCATCTGCTAGGTGAAGTGCCCAATGGGCGAGTGAGCTGGAGTTTGGTATTGCCAACCTGCATCGCTTTACATAAAAACTTAAGATTTCTTGAGTTCTTTACAATCTCTTTTCAGATTACAGGAGGTATTGGTGAAACCAATGCACGGACATCCGACTTGATCGAAGCACCTGGGCTATCAGGACTATATGGGCCCCGTGTATCCTCTAGAAGGCCCATAAGGGAGCAGATAGGGCGCACCAATCACCCGTTGAAGATAAAGACCACTGGCTACGACGCTTGAGCCGTAAGGAAGTTCCCGAGGATATAATCTATCTCCATGTAATTAGCAGATCGACACATGCATTCCATGTAATCAAGATAATGTAATTAGTTACTGTGATCCCGAGATATCCTCAGAACTCTATCTATAAAGGAGGGGTAGAGGTCATCGGCATAGACACAGATACGCATAGCTTCATCTTGCATCTCGTGATCTTGATCTACCATATAATCCTGCAACACGTGAAGTAGGGTATTACCTCCTCCGCTGAGGGCCCGAACTCAGATAACCCCGCCTTGTGTTACCCATCCGCTTAGTTCTTGATTAGCGCCCTCAGATAAATTCATTGCCGGCGGTGACCCCGTTAGTCACCGTCGGCAAAGGGAATGGAGGACTTTAAAAGGTGTCAGACTAGCACGCACGGCGGGCCGGTTTCTTGTGAGGATCCGAGCTTATGCAGCTTATCGCCTCGCCATTCTCTTCCCCGAATGTAAGCTGATTTCAAGCTCGTGGAAACGCTTCCCGCTTTACTCACTTCCGCTAGGTACCGCGCCATCGAAGTCGCCGCTGCCTCGAAACTCCTCCCCGACCAAGCGACGACGAGCCGCTAATCCCTTTCGCAACAAGTCGCTTAATGTCGAGCGCAGATGCTCGTAGGGCCGAATTAGGGTTTCATACTCGCGGGCGCTTGTTCGAGTCGCAAAGTGTATTTGTATGACGGTTGAGTCGCCTCGCTGGGGGAGATGAGAACGACATCGCGATCCCGACGCCGGACCGGGTGTGAACCGCCAAAGAACAGAGTCCACCGAGCTTCCTACCCGCCTTGACTCGAGAGCTCTCTTGCTCGTCCGCCCGGGTCAATTTCGCGACGAATCAGTTGTGGTCGGGCCTTGATCGCGTTCGATACAAACCGATGTCGACCACCCACCGACTTCACTTCGCGACCGCCAGCGGGCCTCCGGTTTTCGGAGAATGTCCTTGATCGGGTAAGTAGTCGGGACAATAACTTGGTGGGCTTGAAAATAGTGACGAACTTGCGCGAGACCATCAAAGAAAGCATAGCACGCTTCAAGGTCGGATAATGCTCCTTTGGCCCGTGAGTACTTCGCTCACATAGTAGATTTGCCGTTGCTTCCTTCTCGTTTCTATCGCCAAGACGCGCTTATGCGCGCTTTGGTGTCACCGAGAGGTATAGCAGAGGGCGCCCCGAGCTTGGGAGTAGTGAGGACCGGTGGCGCAGGCGAGATACCGCTGAGTTGCGTAAACGCCGCCTCGCTTCCTCACCCACTCAAAACTATCGTGGCTATGCCAGAGCTTGCGTAAAGGCGCCGCTTCGTCTCCAAGGCGGAGATGAACGGGTTAAGGCCGCCATTTTGCCCGTGAGGGACCGATGTCCTTACACGTCGGCGACTTCATCTTTTCGACAGCCTCGATCTTTTCGGGTTCGTGACCGATGCTTGCCTCGCCGATGACGAGCCTAGAGCATGCCGGACTTGACGCCAAAGACGCACTTCGGGTTTAACTTGACCCGGTGCTGCCTCAGTGTCAAAGGTCTCAGCTAGGCTCGGACACGTGGTCACGGGCATCCTTGCTTTTGATCACGATATCGCCGACGAGACTTCTACGCTATGCCTCTATTTGATCGTGGAGAGTTTTTGCATGAGACGCCGGAACGTGGCGCCAGATTTCGAGACCGGCGGACATGGTCGATAGCAAAATGTGCCGAAGGCGCATAAAGGCGGTTTTTTCTTCGCCCTCTTTACACAACGCGATCCGATGGTAACCGAAATAAGCATCCAGAAACTCATCAAAGCTGAATCGCCAGAAGGCCAACTAGCCGATCTATGCGTGAAGGGAAAGTTATCCTTGGGGCAGCGGAATTAAGGTCGCGTGATCGGCATACGCGCCATTTGCCTCCCTTCTTCTCGACGACGACCGGGTTCGCAAGCCAATCGGAGTGCTGAACTTTGCGATGAAGCCCGCCGATGCGCCTTTGCCGAGCTGGTCTTGATGATCTTGGCCTTCCAATGGGGACACGCTTCGACATCGCCTTTACCGTTTCTTGTCGCCGGACAGCTAGCCTGTGGCTCGATCACCTCCCTTGGGACCCCGGCATATCGAATGGCTCCCATGCAAACGCCCCTTGTTAGCCCGGAGGAAGGTAATGAGCTCGAGTTCCTATTGAGGTCGAGGGTTGTCCCCACGTGGACCACCTTGAAGGGGTCCGACTGAGGAGGACGACGGTTTTGGTGGGCTCGCGCTGCAGCAGTTACCTTTGGGCGCTACTGTGGAGCGCCTTGTCAGCTGGGACCACGGGTAGGAGCTGTCCTACCATGGCTAGCGCGGTCTCGTCGCAATCGAGGGCCGCCTTGTGGTTGCCCTGACGGTGATGACTCCTTTGGGTGCCGCAGATCTTCGTGCAATGGTAGGCGTAGGGAGACCGCCATGAACTTGGAGAGCGGGTGTCCCAAGATGGCGCTAGGGAGCTCTGCTTCCACTACCTCAAGGTGATGTCCTTGATCTTGGAGCGCTGGACCTGATGAGTCCTAGGACGCTACCGTGATGATGTTCAATGAGCTCCCGCTGTCCACGAGGACGCCGGGTCGACCTTTAGTATTGCCAATGGTAGGGCGTAGTACCAGTGGGAGGCGCTGGGTTTGAGAGCCTGGGCCAAGCAGTCCGCCACCGAAAAGGTGATGGCCTGGCTGGACCAAGGCAGAGATTCTGCCGCGGGCTTGCCGCAGGAGATGTGGAGGACTCACGGACGCGCCTTGAGCTCGCTATGAGAGGTGAGGACGACGTGTCACAAGATGACGGCGACGTGGCCACGGGTCTCGTGAAAGCCTCGATCCCGCCGCCTGGGGTGGGCGGCGCGGCTGCGTCCTGGGCAGCTCAGCATGGGACCGCGACCAACAAAAATCCTCCACTGGCGGGCCCATGTGCGATAGCTTGCAGCAGCTCGTGGGTCGGGCTTTGATGAAGGCGCAGAAGAGGCTAGGGTCGTGAACCGGTCTCACTGCTTCGCTGGCCGTGGACGGGAGGCCGACTGGTGCCTCTCGCCGCACACAAGCAGCCCGGCCTGGGGGGAGGCCGCAGCTCATTGCTAGAAGCGGGCGCTGGCCGGATGCCGAGGCGGCGGGCGGTTGGCAGAGGGCGCACGGGCGGCGGCACTGGGTTGGTCGAGCTCAACGGCGAAGACGAACTTAGCGGGCTGCTCCTCGCCGCTTTTCTTCTT
Organism: Raddia guianensis; assembly: GCA_036346415.1. Taxonomy (NCBI): domain Eukaryota; kingdom Viridiplantae; phylum Streptophyta; class Magnoliopsida; order Poales; family Poaceae; genus Raddia; species Raddia guianensis. The sequence goes on along the minus strand of JAYEVB010000101.1, from coordinate 12,452 downwards.
ATTGTCCGCTCGGTTTTGCCCCGCCGCCGACCTTGGCCTTCTTTCTTCGCACGGCCCTCTTATGCGCCCACCGCCGGAGGCGTTGACGAGAGGGCGGCGCGGGAAGAGCTCGCCGCGTTGTTGACCGGTGGAGCTCGAGGTCTCTGTAGCGCCGTCCTCACACCGCCCTGAAGGCCTCGGCGATGGCCTCATCTCGAGATGCAGGGATCGTGGTTATGGCTCGACGAACCGCACACGAAATCCTCGAGACTTTCGCTGCCTCGCCGCACCACGAAGTTTGAGATCCCGGAGGCGACAGAGCGGGCGAGCACCCCGGAAGCTAGCGCGAGGGCATCCCACACCGGGACCAGCCACGGATAGAGCTAGGCCGCTGGTTGAACAGCCAGTCCGCCATGCCTCGAGCACCGTGGGGAAGTAGTTGACCATGACGGCCTCATCTCCCCATGGCTCTGGACGGCGGTGGTGTAGATGGAGAGGAACCTCGGGTTCGCCCCCGCCGAACTTCTCAATTGGCCCGGCTTGAACCTCACGCCATGGCGCTCACCGAGAGCGCTGGAGAATGCGGGACATCCTGGCGCAGCCTTCGGGCGAGGCGCCCTGAAGCGGGCCCAGCGGAGAACACCCCGCCGGCACGTGACGATCCTCCGCCGAGGAGGCCGTCTGGTTCCGGGCGCGATCGATCGGGCGACGGCGGAATGCTCTCGAGCGCCATCCCGATCGAACGGTTATAACACCGGGCGGCCGGACTCGCTCTCGCTTAAATGTCCGGGCGACGCTTTGGTCTGGCTGCCAGGCCGGTCGATGCCGCAGTGATGACGCCTACACCTTCGGGCGATGGTCGGACACGATCCGCCATAGTGAAGCCGCAGGATCCTTCTCCAGTCACGGATGACCGGGTGATGGCGCTGCACCTCTCCGCTGCGCAGAGTGGGTTCATCATGGTCTCCACGAGGGAATCGACCGGCCGCGACCGCAAGGTGCGAGACGACGGTCCTCCTCGCAGATTCCGGCCCATGACGTGACGGACAACATCGCTGAAGAACACCCGCCGCAGCCGATGACGACGCAGCTCGCCTCGGCCTCCCCATCCTCGCGGCGCTGCCGATCGCTGGCCGCGAAGACGCAGCTGACGGGCGTGAGGTCGGGAACGCCCCTGTTGCTGGGCCGAAGTGGCGGAGTCACCTAGCAGCTCGAACTCCACGGGAGTCTCGCTGACATGGGTGACGGAGGGGTCCAATTCAGGGAGCGATTCCTCGGGGCGAAACTCTACCCCTGGGGCGAGAGAGGCATCAACCTCCATCTCATCGGCCCTGGCTTCAGCGAGGTACTCCTCCCGCCAGTCGTCGTACGACGGGACCAGATCGTCGCACTCATCGAACTCGAGGTCCAGAGCCTCGTCGTTGCTCGGAATCTCAGACGTGCCCGAGGGAACGGAGTGCTGAGGGCTAGTCATGGGCCCCACGGTGGGCGCCAGCTGTCGGTGTCTGGGAATCACGCTCCTGAAGAGCAGGGATCCGCGGACCGGCAGATTTAATTTGTAGTTGGAGCGAGGCCCAACGACAACCCTTCTCAAGAACCTGTGGCGCTAAGCTCATGGAGGGCTAGGGTCGCTTGCCTTCCCGGCAGGGCCTCGGCGCGACTTGATGATCCGGCACAGTCCTCAAGATAAATAAGAAGAAAGAAAGAGAGGAAATACGAACCACGAAGACGAGGTCGATTACCCCGTTAGAGCCCCCATCGCCGGGTAATAGCTCTACTCCAAATTTTAGTTGATTATACGGTGGAAACAAGACAAGGTGCCGAGACCGGCTTGAAGGCACCGATCCCGAGCTTACAATGAAGGTGGCTAAGAACTCTACTCGCTAAGGAAGCTTTGGATGCGGTGTTGCTTCGCTTGAGTCGATGGAATCGGATCGGGAAGGCGGAAGGGAGAGAGCCAGAGAGCCACGAGCCACCCTTCGATTGTCCAGAATCCTCCTTTATAGGCGCAATGGGTGCCCAGAGTCGATACCGTGGCCCCACGCCGTCTTTGCTTTAGTGGCGGTTCTTGTCTCTGCTCCGGTTCTCGCTCGATCCGAACCCGCAGGAGAAACTGTCGGGTTAGTATCGACACGGTTTGTCTTGAGGCGCTTATTCGGGAGGAAGCCTTTAGGGAGAAAGCGCCTCTTTATCTCGAAATAGCCTTGACCGTTCGAGCGCCTCGCCACCTGCTGGGGCGCGCAGAGCGTAGCAACCATCCGCCGCCGCCAAAGAGGGCAAACGGTCAACGAAGTCGCCCACGTACTCCCTCGGGTTGCGGGCCCTCGGGACACAGCTTGCTCTTGGCCAAGGCCGAGAAAGTATGGTGGGCTATGACAGCTTGTCGCCACCGCCCACGGGTGAGCGGATCACTGAGGATTTCTCCTGCCAAGGGATAGCCCGGAGGGACATGGTGCCGCACGGTTTGACCTAGTCAAGCCCGGGCAGCCACGAGCGAAGTTTAGGCGGCTTTTTAGTACGGCCAGAATAGCTCGCTTGGTCTTCGCTTCGTGGTGGGCTGCATGACAGAATCGGTCCAAGGCCCGCTCAAGATAGGTTGCTTAAATCTCCAACAGTAATATTGAGAACCCTTGTTGTCGGATATAGAAAATGAACAAGCAAATGAACATATGGGATTGCAAACATGAACAAGCAAATGAACATAAAGAGATATAGAGGAAACAAAATATTTATTATTCATGACACTGCTTGGTATCCTCTCTTTATATAGTGCTTTGATTAGGTTTTGGCTAGAGCCCATATGGGTCCTTGATAGCCCTTGTTTTCTAACATGGCCCATTCTACCAAATAAAGCTAGGTTTCCTAACAAGGAACAAGCAGCAAGCGTAAATAAATTTTAACGTGTTTGATGTGTATAGAGCTAGGAATTGGCTAGTGTCAAGGTCGATTGATAGGATTGTCGACATGTGTCGATGATTTCTTCGTGAGTATCATAACCAATCTTGCTAGGTTCTCGCTTTCACTATGCATATAGATAAATCTAATTGTGAGAGTTTATCAAGTTATGATTCATTTTATCAAAGGAAGAAGAAGCTAAAGGTTCACTCTATTAGTAAATTGAACCGCTACTTACTTAGAGGAGGATGTGATCCCAAGAGTTGAAGATTTTGACATCCTTGGGTGGTGGAAGATGAATGAGCCAAAGTATTCAACACTTCAAAGAATTGCAAAGGATGTTTATGCTATACCGATCTCCACGGTTGCTTCAAAGTCAACTTTCAGCACAACCGAAAGAAATTGAGCCCACAATATACTAAGTTAAAAGAGAACTTAATGGAAGCTTTGATCGCTACTCAACAGATAATATGATTTCACCGAGAATTGTCCTTGTTCGAAATTCGTGAAACTCATCTCGTTCTTGCATTAGCACAACATTAACAATGTGTGAAAACAACTCATTCCAAGCTACTAATTTCAATCCAAATCTGTACGCTAGGTAAGTTTTGGAGGAGTGCAACTAAGAACTTTTGCAACATATCTTGTTTATGTCGAGCTATATTGTATAAAACACGACAATGATCTCTCAAGGTTGCATTCCCAAACCATTTATCCTTCCAGGACCTAATTTGAGAACTATTCTTTATTATAAAGATTTCAAAACGAACAAAATCTTGTTTTACCTTCATAAGAATGGCCTACAAATGTGAGTTCCCTTTCCAAAGGAACTTGTGAAAGAGGCAAAGATACTACGATTTATTCCTCGCTACAAATCCCATCTCAAGTAAGTAACTTGTAGAGCCATTTGTTACAAAGCAAAGGTATTTAATAGCCAAATATTGAATATCTAGACCCCTTGCTCTTTAGGTTCACATAAAGCACTCCATTTAGATAGGCAAGATTTTCTATTCTCGCCATAACTTTACTAAAAAATCAAGATCGGAAATAGTCCAATCTTTTAAGTACCCTTATCACATTGCTAAAAAAGATATCATATACATGGTAGGGGTACTAAGCACTGAATTTATCAGTAAGACACCCACCTATGGAAAGGTACTTACCTCTCCAACTACTAAGTCTTTTCTCAAAACGTTCCTCTCCCTTTTTCCAATCTGCATTATTTAGCTTCCTATAATGAATAGGTATGCCTAAATAATGTAGTGGAAATTGTGGATAACATAGACCCCAAGTACCCACAAGGCAGGCCTAAAAGACCACCCGACAGGCGATGGACCTAGTCGGGTGGATAAGGACGGGTACCACTCGGACTCCAGGAGCCTTGTCCGGCAAGGAAAGACTTAAAGATAGAAGTTTATCCCTAATAGGGAAGATACACTTGTAATCTCGGATAACTACGTATCTAACTAGAGGATAGAGATAGGAATTCTACCTCGTAACCGACCAGGACTATATCTTGTAACGCTGCCCACCACTATATAAGGCTGGCAGGGACCCTGGTTTGACATCATCCATACACACCTCTCTACACCCATCCATTGAAAGACATCTTCATCTCTCAACAGAGTACCAGATCATCAGATCATCATAATCCCAGAACACAGGACTAGGGTATTACCTCCACCGCGAACATGTATAATCCCTTGTCTTGTGTTACCATCGAGTTTGGATCCAGCGCATAATCCCATATATAATCATTGCCGATTTACACCCCATTTTAACAATCGTCGATAGAAATTATCCTAATGCACATCCAAACAAACTCATATACTCTTCCTTTGCATTCTTTTGTTCTCCAAAAAAAAAACAATTTACTTTTGTGAAAGTTAATTTTAAGACCTGTAGGGACCCGATAATTGAGTCATGTCCTCATAGGCTTTACATGCTCTAGCCCATGGATTAAGTAGCTAGAACACATAGTATTGCAGATTCGGATCATAACCATTGCAAATAAACACTTTATTGCATTAGAATATTGGCCAACATGGCCTTTACATTAGAGTATATGCCAGAGTGGTGTGATTACAAAAGTCAAGCCTTACAACAAAGGAAGACTAAAATAAAAAATTAAACTTCAAATAATCAAAATACGACAATTCCTATAGACAAACTGTAGTTAACGCTCCTAAACATTGAAGTCCTCTGATGAACAAATCAATTATACTTGAAGTCAAATCTAGAGATAGTAAATCTAATTGTAGAAGTAATGAAGTTGTGAGTTATTCAAAAAATATTCCGTAATCACTTGTTATATGGGAATTATCTCGATTTCATGATTGGGAACTTCAAGAATAAGTGATTGCAAAGGATATGTGACTTGTGGAAGCTAAAAGGCTATTAAAGGAAATTTTGGAGCAAAATCTTGCTAAATTGAAGACAAAAGGATTTCTTTAAAATTCCAAATTGTGATCAAAATAATATGGAGTACAACCACAAATAGGGGTATCTCCTTCTTGAAGGTAATGATAAAGATTGCTCATTTCAACATGTGCAACAACGATACTATGCAACCAGAACATGGGCCATTCATAAGATATTAGAAGGTTTTAATTTGAAAATAAGAATTTCAAATATGAACTGTACTATTCGAGTAAAGCCTTGTACGAGAATCACATTATGTCCGATGAAGCTATCAATGACGTATGTGCTCTAACGCGGTGTCAAAGATCATCTCTTGGCATTATTGCTCTTGAGAGGGGGGATCATCCTTGTAGATGTAATATTGGAACTTAATAGTGAGAAAAGAATTGATTATTCTGTAGGAGCTTTGATACCCAGTAATCCTAGATAGATTGTGTCGGGGATTAAATTACGGCCCATTGCCATGGCCCACTCCCTGACGGCCCAATCGAATACTGGGCCGGGCCCCCCGAAGGTTCTATCAGCCCATGTGCATCTCGCCAAATGCCTCCCGGTCGGCATCGGTGCAGAACGGCCTAGGCTTTGTTTGAGTCCCGACTAACAGTAGTTCTGCACGGCCACGAGAAGACCCGGACGAGTTTCCTGATTGGATTAGGAGTCGGATCCCCAAGATTAAGAGATTACCTTATCTACCTCGGATGTATTTGGCATGTATGAGTTCGTTATTTATCTTGTAGTTAGTCCGCCCGATACTCTCTCAGAGGACGGTTTGCTCGACTATATAAACGAGGCTCTACCTGCAGGTAGAGGGACGAGTTTTTATGACTTAGACGATCTCGAGATCCCCGCATTGAGTCTTACATCTTAGCATCTAGCGAGAGCTTTGGCACTTGTACATCGATAACCTCGCCGAGACTTGTCCGCCTCTGCCGAGCCACCCTTGTATTCATCTCTCGATATATAAGAAAGGCCGGACGAGGGCTATTATCTCTCCGAGAGGCCCAACCAGATAAAAACTCGCCTTCCTCGCTCGCCGTTGTTCGTGGTTGTTTGGCGGTTCCTATCTCCTCTTGAAGAACCTTGGTTGACTTGGGTCGATATCTCAACCGCCGATACCGGGCGCCGTCCGTGGGGATACGCAGACGAAAGTATGTCGAACTCCGCCGCCGAGCACAGTAGATGCTTCCCGAGGGCTACGACTCGGCGATGTGATGTCTCATCCCCGCCGCCAGATTGATTCGCTCGGTCTCGAACGCTTCCGCATCCGGTGCGTATGTCTCCGCTACATGGCGTAGATAGCCTCGATCGCAGCCCCGCCATCGATTTATTTACCACGGAACTGGCGATCTTTACGACGGTTTAGATTTGTCGATTCCAAGGCTATGTCGGTAGATTCCACCGCGGAGACACAGCGATGACACCGCCTAGCATACCTTCGCGGGCCCCGCAAAGATTAACATGGCCGGCGTAGGAACATCCGAGGATCCCGCATGCCGTGACGGCCGGTGAGGTCGGGCAGATTAACTCTACTCGCATCAAGACGAGGTCAGCGCAGTCGCCATGAAAGCAAGACGCTATTCGCCGCAGCCTCGACGATTCCATCAATCGACCTTAGCACGGTTTCGCTGACCGTGTAAGCGATGTTGTCGCGACCCACCTCGCGTGCTTTGCGCTTAAGTCTCCGGCGAAGCTTCGCTCGGGTCAATTTCGCGGACCGGACTCCACCGCGTAACGCGATGGTTCAGTGGATTCCGGACCCATAGATCAAAGTCGGGAACGGCTCGGTTATAGCAACGGTCCTTAGATCCACCGATTGCTTAATCTCGCCTGCATGGGCTGGCGTTGCTGCGCTTCAACCTAGAGCGATCGGGTCAAGGCCTAAAGTCTCTAGGAGAAGTCAACAACTCCTCCAGCAAATAGCAGCCCAAACCGCCGAATGATTCGGACAGCCTCGATCGATCGCGGACTTCGCCACCATCGGCGATCACCGCCCATGAGCAAGCTACCCGTGGTCGCCGCCGCCGCCAAGTCCTCGTAGTCATCGCGACCACAGGGGCAAGCGCGACGCGATGATCACGACGGTCCCTCGTGAGGAGCGCCCGCCGCCACCACGAGGAAGGAGCGCGGTGGATTGTCCCGAGAGAGTTTCTCCAGCCAATCATCCTGCTCAGCAGAGTTCTCCGCCGCAACAGACCAACGCCTTCTCAAGACTAGGTTCCGCCGAAGGTGGCCGGTCATATGCTTTGGGCCGCAGGCTTTCTCCGATGAGCTTCGGGCCGTCCGGCGCCCTCAAAATTCAAGCCCGGTCACATGGAGAGGTACAATGGGACCCGTAACCCGTGAGGAATTCTTTCCATTCACGCCACGCCATCATGGCGCCGGGGTGACGAGCTCGTTATGGCTAATTACCTCCCGACCGCTCCTTGAGGGTGCCGCCGGACGCGGCGCTCAATCGCCAGCGGTTCTATCACCATGGAACCAGCTTTGTGACGCCTCGATCGCTAATTTCCGAGCTGTTACGCACGCGCTCGGTAAGGAGGATGATCTCGCACTGATGATCCAGATGAACGGGAGACCTCCGCAACTTCGCGGAAGCGCTTCATTAAGATCCGCAACACGATCCCAACATCTCGATGAATCTGTTGTCCGCGCTTTCAAAACGGAGTCCGCGACGAGCGGCTCACCCAGATCTCGAGATCAACGAGACCTGACCGCCAACGACTGTTCAAGGCGGCCGATCATATGCCAACGCTGCAGAAAGCTGCTCAAGACAAAAGGCGTCGATAAGGGTGAGCTGCCCAAATTTCGTGTGGAAGAGAAGAAGAAGAGCAAGAAGAATGTTCCCGGTGACAAGAAGTCCTGTAAGAAGAAGAACAAAGGTGATGCGAATAATACCGTCAGCAGTATGGATCGCACACTCCTCCCAAGGATGGGCGTAAGAAGCCCAACAATAATTACAAGGGCAAAAAGCTCGCCAGGAGGCGGACAAGGCAAGAAAGGTCCGAGCGACCGATTTTGCAAGTTCCACCAAAGACTACGGGCATGATATACGCCATCAGAGAACTTGGGCTGCAAAGCTCAAGATTTCTACAACGGCAAGGGCCCAATGCCCACCCCGCCCAACAAGGTGATGCTGGTAAGGCTGTTACCAAACCGATGATGGTGATCGAAGATGATGATGAATATCAAGAGCCTCGTGAACCATATCGCCGCTATTTTCGGGCGGCTCGCTTACACTCTCTGCCAAGCAGCCTCAAGGAAGCTGCTCGAGGTCCATTAACGCCGAAAAGGCAAAACTCACCGAATCGGCGAAGTGGATCGAGGTCCCCATCTCCTTCTCTCGTGAGGATTGCCCCATCGATGACCAAGCTCAGCCGCTCCCATCGGTGGTCGCCCCACCATCGCTAACGCGAGAGTTGGCCGTGTCTTAGTGGACGGCGGGAGCGCTTTGGACTTGCTTTCGCTAAAGTCTTGGACGAGATGCAAATTCTCGCTCCAAGTCAAGGAAGTCGCAATGCCCTTCACGGAATTGTTCCGGAGAAGCCGCTGCCGCTAGGGTGTTGTCCCGCCTCGTCACCTTCGGCAACCCAAGCAACTTCCGGACAGTAGTTGATCACTTTCGACGTGGTCGACTTCCCATCGCCAGACAACGCGATCTTAGGCAGCCATCTCGGTAAGTTTATGGTCGTCCCACCACGCTTACCATTGCGGAAGATACCGGTCCTAACGGTGTGATCACGGTCAAGGGCAACCACAAAGTCGCCTCGATTGCGACGAAAGCCCCTCGCCTCGTCGACCAACTTCCGCCATGTCTCAAGTTCCGCAGACCAAGTCTCAGACGCCTAGGGTCTCCCTTCACCAGGGGAGAAACTAAGGAAGTTCCACTGCCGCTGATGATACTTCCAAGATAGCCACTTGGGGACCAATCGACCCCAAATAGGAAAGCGAGCTCATTGCCTTCCTCCGAAGCTAATGCATGTATTCGCCGAGCCATCTCGACATGCCCGAGTCCCAAGGGAGGTAATCGAGCACAAACCGGCTGTCCGCCGACAAAAGCCTCGCTCGCCGTAAGCTTGCCGCTGAATTCAAACAGGATCATCAAAGATCACCTTAAACCGTCATTGGTTCATCCGCGAGGTTGATCACACCGAGTGGTTAGCCAACCCCGCTATTGTAAAGAAGAAAGGCGGCAAGTGGAGGATGTGTCGATCACACAGATCTCAACGCCGCTATCCTAAGGACAATTTCACGTCAGATTGACCAAATTGGTCGATGCGATCATGCGACGCCTACCTTCGAGTTTTTAGATGCTTACTCCGTTACCACCAAATAAGCATCTCCCGAGGATGAAGAGAAGATCGCCTTCATCACCCCTTTTCGCACTTTCTCGCTATACAACCATGTCTTTCGGTTCCACAAGAATGTCGGTGTTAATGCTCCAAATTTTAATGGAGAAGACCTTCCCGTAACAAATGAAAAACTCGAGGTCTATGTCGATTTACATAGTTGTAAAGAGCAAGTATGCTCCAGATCATGTAAAAGACCGGCAGAGACTTTTCAGAATCTCACCAGCATCGAATAAAATTAAATCCAGAGAAGTGTACCTTTGGTGTTCGATCCGAATGTTGCTCGGTTATGTTATTGGTCGCAAGGTATTTCGCCAACCCCGAAAAAATCGAGGCTATTGAAAATATGCGTGCTCCAACTACCATAAAGGAAGTACAGAGCCTCATCATGGATGGTCGCTCTAAGGTGTTTATTTCCGTCAAGGCTTAACGCGGCTGCCCTTCTTAAGGCCCCGCGCAAGCACAATGGTTTCGAGGATGAAGAGTTTATAGATCCTTCCAGATCTGAAGCGATACTCGTCCAATCCTCCCGCCTTGACTACCCCCGCTGCATGGCGAAAGCAGCCCCACTGCATTTAGGTTGCACGCCACAAGCGCGAGCGGTCTTGACGGTCGAAAGGAAGGCATACAATGACCAATCTATTACGTGAGCGAGGTACTTCACGGATCAAAGGAGCGCATTCCCGAGGTCCGTAAGTTCTCTATGCCTTGCTCATGTCCTCCGTGAAGCTTCGCCACTATTTCCAAAGCGATCAAACACCGGGTCCCGACCACGCTCCTCCGGGAGAAATCCTACTAACAAGGAATCTAGCGGACGATAGCCAAGCCGGGCAATGGAACTAGCAAAGTTTGATCTCATATTTGTCGCCTGAATCGCTATTAAGTCACAGTGTCCTAGCTGACTTTGTCGCTGAATGGACTTGCCCGCCTAAATCCTGTGAGCTCCCGAGCAACCCGATGAACCTCTTGACCATGTTTTTGATGGCTCACAAGACCGAAACTCGGGGATGGTTTTGTTCTCATCTCCTCAAGGAGAGCAACTCCAAAGATTCTATCCAACTACACTTTATGCGCGACTAACAACGCCGCAGAGTACGAGGCTCTCCTCATGGACTAAGAGCGCAGTAAGTCGCTTGGTGTCCAACGGCTAACGTGAAGGGAGATTCACAAATGGTCATCAATCAGTTAACAAGGAGTATCAGTCCGCGATAACTCAATGGCGCGATACCGGTTGAAGCTTTGAGGAAGTTGAGCGCATTTTGATTTTTCGGCGTTTCGTGCCTGTGAAGGACAACTTCCGGCCGACTAGCTATCCAAGTTTGATCTCACGCTAACTCGCTTTGGCAGGGTGCTCGCCGAGCACCTTTACAAGCCCTCAATCACGCCTCCGGACGAGGCAACAGAGACAGTGGTGCTGCCTCCGCTATCGAAAGGTGTCCGCTGGATTGACAACGCCATTTGTCCCAGACTTGCGATGGGACCTCGCCGACGACGAAGCCGAAGCGCTTCTCGGCCATAAGGCGTGGCTGCCCATACAAGCTTATGGATGGCACCCTTTACCGCTCAAGGTGCTCGGGAGTTCTTCCAAGTGCATCTCGCAATGTGAGGGTGTGTTCTTCTAGGGACATACACGAGGGCGCTTCAGGCAACCACGCCCTTCGTAACTCGTCGGTAAAGCGCTTCGCATGGGCTATTATTGGCCCATCATACAAGATGCCCGGACATCGTGACTAAGTGCAAGGCTTGCCAATTTCACGCCCGAAGGCACACAAGCCCGCCCCAAGAGCTCCAAACAATCCCCATCCCCGCCCTTTTCCACATGGGGTCTGGATCCGCTTCCCATTCCCTAAGGGGTACAAGGCTATACACACCGCCGTCGCCATAGACACTTTTACAAAGTGGATTGAGGCGAGCCTCGTGTCGCCTCTTCATGCCAAAACGGCTGTTCGCTTTTTCAAAAGCAACGTGGTCACGCCGCTTTGGGATTCCCCATAAGCTGATCACGGATAATCTGCACCCAGCCCGGCGAAGCTATTCTGTGAATATCGCGAACAAACGGGTACCAAGGTTCGCTTTCGCCTGGCACATCCACGAGCAATGGAGCAATGAAAGCGTAGCTAACGACGATAGTCTAGGTATTAAACGGCGGGTATTTGCCGCCTCAAAGAAGCACAAGAAGGCTCTGTTGACGGTTCTTCCGTCTTCGGGCAGCTCAGACTACGGCCACCGGGCGACCGGGAAACTCTTTCCAACGGGTCTATGGTGCGTAGGCTTATCTGTTCCCACGAATCAGATTCTCGTTCGCCGCACGAAGCTCGGGTCAACTTAATTGACGACGAGTAAGAGCGCCTCGATCTCGATCTCGAAGGCACACGCGACCGGCACAAGTCGTAATGGCGCGCTACCAAGAAGATCTTCGCCGCCACGCCAAGTCGGGCTCGACCAAGGGCTTTGAAGGCGGGCGACTTCGCTCGCTACCGTGGTCCGAACTTGTCCAATGCCAACAAGTTAACTCCTCGCTGGGAGGGCCCATTTACGGCCGCTTTCTTCCGCCGCCGGGGCTGTTCGCCTCGCTATGGAGGACGGAGAGAGCTGACCAAAGACTTGGAACATCGACCACCTTCGTAAGTTCTTTGTGTAGGTCTTTTCTGCTTTCTTAGCCCTCTCGCTTTTTGAAAACATCGCCACTTAGTTCGCCCAAGTCTCTCGCACCATGTAAAGTTCAATCCAACAATTATGAATTCTCGCCTTCCGCTACTTTTTCACTTCTTATCTTTTGAAGACTATCTCTTCTCTCGTAACACTTGATGG